>BDCZ01000280.1:30054-83277 GCA_001662365.1 Chlamydomonas applanata | reverse complement strand
CCGCCCCCCGTCCCCCATGCGACCAGGCAGCTCACACCTCTGCCGCTCAGCCTCGAGTGCCGCGAGCGCCTCCTTCTCAGCCGCCAGCTTGGCCTCCACCGCGGCAATCTGGCAACAGCAAGACAAAAAAGCAAAGGCCGCCATGCAGGTTACTGTCAACCACGCATCCATGCCAGCATCAGAATGCATGCTGCCGCTGGTCCGACCACATGACCGCCCCCTTTGCACTATCACACAGCAAACGGCACGACCACACGAGTAGCATAGCACCAGTACCATACTGTATGGTAGCTAGTATATACCTACACTAGATATCTGCACTGTAATGGGCTAGATATCTGCACTATAATGGGCTAGATACCTGCACTAGTAATGGGCTAGTAATGTAGAATATGGTACGCAGCACGACCTGCACAAGCCACCCTGTGACCTGAACAATGGCAGCACGCGCCCCGGCCCCATGCCAGCACCCGCCCCGCTCACCCGTGCCGCCTCCCGCGCCTCCGCCGCCCTGTCCGCAGGAGTGGGCGGTTTGGACGGCGTGCCTGAGCGGCGCGCACTCTGCGCGCTGACCAGCGCCGTGCGCTCCGCCTCGAGGGATGCAACTGCTCCCGCCTTGTCAGCAACTGCCTGCTCCAGCGCCTGCAGCATGCAGGTACACAATGCGCATGCAGGAAACACAATCAGACGAAAAGGTTGTGTACCTGTACAGGTACACAATGAGTGGGAACGGTGCAGCACGCACTACACACTGGAGTGCACATTCTTACCCCATATCCTAACCCCTGCAAAGCCTCAAGGCCCCAAACCCTGAAGACCCCTACATCCCAAACCCTACATTCATACATCATATTGTCACCACAGCACCAGCACTGCGGCATTGAACTATATGTATATGACATAGATATACTATATGTATAAAACTATATGTACTCATATATATACTATGTGTATATAACTATATGTATATACTATATGTATATATAAACCCGGAGCGTCCAAACCCCAGGAAGCCGCGCACCCGTGCCGCCTCCTCCTCCATTTCCTTTGCCAGCGCAGCACGCTGCGCATCAAAGTCAGCCGCGCCGCCCGCCCCCTCCTCATCCCCCCCAAACATCGCGGTCACCGCCACCTGCTCCGCTGCCGCGTCCTCCAACGCCTTGGCCCCGCCCCCGCTCCCAGGCGTGCCTAATCTGGAACCCATCACGGAACCAGACGCACGCCGCGCGGCGGCCGCCTCGGCTGCCTCGGCCGCCTTGCTCCTGGCCGCGCTGCCTGCCCGTCTCAGTTCCTCCAAACCATCTCGGACTGCTGCCTGCTCTTCCTCTCGTGTGGGGGGGCGCGACACGGACGCAGGCCGAGAGCCAGACATGTGCTGCGAGTCGCGCGGCGTGGTGGGCAGCGACGCGTACACGTGCGTCCCTGGGGGCGTGCCCATCGGCGTGCCCAGCCTCGAGCTGCGTGGGGATGCACCGGGCAGGGGCACGGTTGCATCTGAGCGGCTCCCCCGCCGCGACCCCCCCACAGAGCCCTTGGTGGATCCTCCAGGGGAAGCCTTGGGAGAGGTGGCACCCTTGGGGGAAGCTGCGCCTGGCACTGGGGAGGCCACGCCCTTGGGGGACGCAGCAGCGGCAGGGGAGCGTGCGCCTGAGGGCACCGGGCTGAGTGGCGGCGGCGTGCGCGCCCCCGCACCCGACGCCCGTCGTGACCCTTGCCCCTCGTCACCGCCGCGGTCCGAGGACATGCGGCTGCCCGCTGCGCTAGCCGCCACCGGACTGCCCGGGGCTGCTGCCTCCGGCTCGTCGCCCGGGGCGGTGGGCTCCTCTTCCGCTGCTGCTGCTGCCGCCGCTTCTGCTGCAGCTTCCTGAGCAGCCGCCTCCTGTGCGGCCGCCTCCTGAGCAGCCGCCTCCTGAGCAGCCGCCTCGTGCACAGCCGCCTCCTGTGCTGCTGCCTCCTGGCCACCCGAGTGCACCGATGCTTGAGAAAGGTCCTTGGGGAGGGATCCCCGTGATGCCTCTGCTGCCGCCGAGGCCGCCGATGCTTCCTTGGCCAGTGCCGCTGCAGCCGGCGGCTGTGAAAGCTGTGACGGCTGTGACGGCTCCTGCGCCAGGGATGCAACCGACCCCTTGGACGCTTCCTTACCCGGGGCGGCTGCAGCAGCAACCCCACGCGCGCTTGCCTTGCTGGTTTCCTTGGAGGGCGGGCCAGTGGGGGCGACCTTGTGACGGCTCGACGCCGCAGATGCGGCAGACGCCTCTTTTGATGGCGGCTTGGTGCCCTGTGGCTGGTGCTTGCTGTGATGGTCCGACAGCACTGCAGAGGGCTCTTTTGAGGCCCCCCGCCCCTCTGCCCCGTCCTCTGGGACTGTTTTGAGCGGTACAGGGGCAATGTCGGGCGCGCGCTGCGCGCGTGCGCGCGCCTCAGCTGCTGCCGCCTCTTTCGCCGCCTCACGTGCAGCGGCTGCCGCTGCTTCTTTGTCACGAGCCGCCACCACGGCCGCCTCCCGTGCTGCGCGTTTGGCGTCGAGGTCGGCGCGTGCGCGCTCGCGCGCCTCGGCCGCTGCAGGGTGGGGGGTGGCGAGAGCACGGCCGGCATGAACAAGCATGTGCATGTTTTGCAGAACCAACCTCCATAACGGCCCATGTCTGCCATGCAAGCTGTCTGCCCAAGCATGGGGATAGCGCATGCAGGCTGTAACTAGAGTCCATGCAACGCACGCTCCCCACCCCCCAACCACCCAGCCCCCACCTTCACCCTCTGCCCTCACCCACCCAATGGTTGCACAACCAACCGGCCTCCCAGCCTCCCCCCTCCCGCCTCTGCAAAGGCCCCCCGCAAACAAGCAAAACACCAAACAGCATGCCCACCTGCGCGCTCTTTGCGGGCCCGCTCCTCCGCGACCTTGGCGCGCGCGTCCGCCTTGCGCGCCCGCTCCGCCTCGGCACGCGCCTCGGCCTCGGCCCGCATGCGTGTGCGCGCCGCCGTAGCGGGGTCTGAGTCCTCAGCCTTGACCCCCTGTGCCGCCAGCTCCTCCTCCACCTGGGCCTGGAAATCAGTGATGACCTGCGGTACACAGCAGGTGCAGCGGTACACAGCGGTACAGCTCACAGTTGGCGGTACAGCTCACAACTGGCAGTACAGCTCACAATGGACGGTACAGTTTACAGATGGCAGACAGTTCATAACTGGCAGTACAGCTCACAGGTGGCAGCGTTTGCCCACCTAGATTCAGCAGTGCTGTCGGCAGTACAACCAGCAGTGCAGTTTGCAATCTTGGCAGTACAGACAGGCCAATCTTCCCCAAACAATTGCACACATTGCAGGCCAACCCACCTTGAGCATCATTTCACGCTCCACGCGCACCAGCGCACCGGCGCCACGGCCACGCAGCGCACGCAGCTGCCCGCGCACCTCCCGATAGTACGCAATGATCTTGAGCTCTGAGAACTGGCGCAGGAACAGGTCCTTGTCGGCCTCCTGCCACCCCCAAGCCCGCACCGCCACCTCCCAGGATTCTTCGTCCATGCCCTGCTGCACCACCAGGGCCAGCTCTGCCAGCGTTGCACGCAGCAGCTCGTGGTCCCCATACACGACCTGAGGCCATGTGTTGATTGGTTAGGATGACTGTTGCGTGCTTATGCTTTTCTGCATCTTTGCGTACGTTGTGTACATCTCTGTACCTTTGGAGTTTTCATGCCTTGATTGCTCATACTCTTCTCTGAATGAGCAAGGAGTGCCAAGCTAGAATACCCCACACCACCACAACGCAATGGCAGGTGCTGCTTGCAGGTCCACCAGGTGTCTTTGCAGTGGCCACGCAGCACTGCTGTGGCTGCCGCACTTTATGGGGTACAAGGCTGTACTTCTGAGCCCTCCTACAGGCGCCAGCGCTTGCACGCTGGCTGAGCGCCCAGGCAGGTGCCGGGACAGTCAGCAGCTGCCATAGCAGCACGCAAGAGCGCAGTCAGCACACGTCTCCGCACTATGGCCTACCCCACTCCTGCACACGCACACGCACACGCCCCTCTACCTCCACCTCCATGCCCCCGGGCTGCACCCCAAATGTGCCTGCTTACGTGCCCGCGAGCTGTGCTGCACGCAAGCACGTCATGCAAGTAAGCCCTGCAAGCTCACCATGCAAGCAAGCTGGCACCCACCTTCACCGCTGCGAAGTAGAAGCCGTGCTGGATGAGCTGCGCGACTGCCTGCAGCTGCACACCGGGCGGCTGCAGCGCCAGCACCTCCACGAACCTGCAGCAGCAAAGCAAAGGCAGGGTGTGTGACTGTGTGTATGAAGAAACTCGGATGGATTTGATGTGCTGGACAAGGTCGCATGCAAGCTTGGACCGTAGTGCACACGCTCCTCAGGCTGGCCACCTGGCACCCAGGCAGCGCCATCATCTAGCGCCATGCATGCTGGCGGGCTCCGTCAAGTGCACCGCCTCTTCCTCTTCTGCCCGTCTTTAAGTTCCCTGTTGTTTTGTCTGGTCAAGCCCAAGTCCCAGCCCCGCCCAGCATGGAGGCTGCTGGTGACGTCGCCAAAGCTTAGTGCGCACCCTTCCAGCTTGTGGCCTGGCAGCTTGGGCACATCAAAGATGTAGGCAGAGAGGAGTGAGGGGATGGCAGTTTTATCGTGGTACAGGTTGCAGACGCGCACTGCATCAGGGAATGGCACCTGCAGGGCGGTCACAGATGGGATGTTGCTGTGCTGCTGTGTACAGAAGAGAAAGCGCCGAACATGCGGCTTTTCGCATGTTGCTGCGCGCATGAGCATGCCATGAATGCGAGCAGCCGGTGCGCAGGTGGGTGCGTATGCTGCGCATGGGCTGCCACGTGCTGCAGTTGACATGCCATGCACGCCCATGCAGGGCCATGCAGCATGCATGCTGTTGTTTGTGCTGGTTACTCATACACCCCGGCAGCTGATCACACCTCTGGGAGGAAGGATGCCCCCTCAGACACAACCCGCTTGGCACGCCGGATGGCTGCAGCCTTGGCACCTGGCCGGGGCAGGCGGCCGCTTGTGCGGCGCGGCTGCTCGCCGTTCCCGCTGGGGCCCGCGCCACCCCCTGGTGCGGGCCCTACAGGAATGGCACCCCCGCTGTACACCAGCGTCTCGAACGCATGCTCAACGTAGGGGGAGTTGGAGTAGATGGCTGCCTTGCCCAGCTGCTGGATTTTGCGTGTCGTGCGCAGCGCAGACAGGTCTTGCGGGTTGGACTGGCCTGGCCCGTAGGTTGGGTGCAGCTGCTCTGTTGTGCCCAGCAGCTCTGCCGTTGTGTGCATCTGCTTTCCGTCTGCCGTGCGCGTCTGCAACGATACTGGCTTGAGCCAATGCTTCTGCACATTTCGCGTCTCCATGCCGAGAACCTGGGCCTGCAGACAACCAGCGGAGCAGTCGAGTGCCACTCGTACGCAATGCGCGTATGCTTCCTAATGCCAATCATGCCTATGGCCCATGCAACATAAAATGGCCTTCGATGGACTTGCAGCAACTGAATACGAACAGAGTGGATTAGCCACAGCTTACTCACCAGCATAGTATGTGCATGCTAGGAAGGCATTATAATGCAGCACCTGCTCGATCAGCCAATGCTGCCACACGGGCACGCCAGCTGGTGTTTTTACCTTACGCAACGGCTTGCTGGTCTTTGGGTTGATGCTTGTGACATCGCTCCCTCGCTGTGAGCCCTCGCTCATGGGCCGGTCCTCAGGAAGCGTGTCCAGCATGGTATTCTTGGTGATGAGATATGGCGTGCTATGAATGAATTGTCATCCTGAAGGTATTCATTTTCAGGTACGAGGGGCCAGGCGTATTCTGAGCCAGAGTCTAGGTTTACAGACTTCCTACTGTTTATAAAGCTCCAATCAGACGGGCAAAAGCGGACTCTGTGGCGCGAGGGTTGAAGGGCTTTGGACCTTTCATCTGCCATCCTTTTTCAAAGCCCGATCCGGCCCTACGGGACTGGAAAGCAGTAAGTTGAACTTGGTACTTGCTTTTTGAGTGCTGTGCCAGACTATCACAGTCCCAGCCTTTTTTCCAACCCGCAAGCGCATCCGCAAGGTGAGGCTGTGAAAGACGCATGGTTATGAGCAGCTGCAATCACGGAGCTGGGAGTCATACCTTGCTTGCCAGTGTTGAATTCGGCAACAAGCTTGCCATTCTGCATGTTTGTGCACGCTACCTGGGAGCAGCCACCTGCACCATGGGCTGCCAGTCAAAGCCTGAGCTGCTGTGCAGCCTCTGCATCATGACGTGAAAAGGCTGCAGCAGAAAGCAGAGCACAAAGTGCACCTTGTGGGTTCACAGCTGGCATGGCGCAAAAGCACGTTGGGTGGAGCTGGTTGCTGGTTGCAGGCAGGCCTCCTCCTGTGCTAGATCCGCAAAGTTTCTGTGACAACTGCTGTCGCCAAGGTGAGCCCATATGCTGCATGACTCGCAGCCCCCTGCGGCTAGGCAGGCCCCCTTTCAGCATGCACGTCTGATGTTCACCCGTCCTGCTTGCGCCAGCGGCACTGTCCAGGCATGCAAGCAAAGAAGGTAGCAGCAGAAATGTGGAGAGGGGGGGTTTCCGTGCATGCCACACAAGGGCCCCTCACTTGATGTGAAAAAGGTTTGGCCAGTACAGGCCAGTACGCCCATACGTAGCACCCTATGTGGGTGCCTCAAATGCTGCCAGGCGAGAGATGCCTTGCAACCTCTGTAGCTGTCGCGCACTGCAAGCACTGCAAACAGCACAGCCCTGGTCCTGCGCGGTGCTGCAGGCATCTCAGCATACTGTCAGTCCTATTTTGCTCTGCTCACTCCATGCAGGTTGAGCGCTCTCTGGCCTACGTTACCTCACGCATAGGTCATGATGAGGTCCTCAGCAGGCACGCTGGGGATGCAGACGACATCGACCCGCAGCCTGCATGGCCCTGCGATGCTGCAAGCCGGCTAACGGTCTCTAGGGGGCAGCCGCAGCGTTGCCAGTGCACTGCCGTGCAGGGCCGCCCGCTGCAGCATCACTCCGATGCCAGCAGCCCACAAGGCTGCAGTGATCAACAGCGTGCGTGCACCTATCATCATCGAGAACGGCAAGGAGGTTAGGGACCTGCAGCTGCAGATGGCCAAGCAGAAGCACATCAAGGACCTGCATGCATTGTGCCAGTCGGCTGTGGTGGGCGTCGTTTTCCAGTTCCAAGGCACTGGGTACTATGGTGCCAAGGACCTGAAAGCTGCCAAGAAACAGCTCACAATGGCGCTGATGCACGATGCTGGCATCAATCCCATGTCCTACCCAGCAACGGATGCACAGGTAGTGCAGGGCCTCACGACCCGGGGCTCGTTCCAGGGCTGGTGCGCGCTGCTGGCACCTCGCCTTTACCCAAGGGCCAAGGCCCCGGGGCTGCACGCGCTTATCAAGGGATACTGCAACCTCAAGGTACTGTAGACAAGAGGTGGTATGCGTGTGGCATGCATGTTTGCATCGTCCTTCCGTTTGCTCTCCAGCCTCAGCCTACGCGCGCTGTGTTCTGCGCTTTGCTTTCCAAGAGCACTGGCTCGATGATGCAGTTTGATGTGTGCATTGCAAAGTGTGGGATGTGTGGCGATGGTGGTTTGCCTCCTGGCTGCAGGCGAGGGACTGGGAAGCTGTGCGAGACCCGGTGGTGGGCTGGCTGCTGTCACGACCCCGTGCTGCTTCCGATGCTGCCACTGCCACCGCCATGCCTGCCGCGCCCATACCTGCAGCTTCCGCCCAGTTGCCGCAGCAGCCACAGCAGCCGCTGCAGCAGCCTGGTGCATTAGCAGAGCAGGCACTGGCCGGCCTGGAGCAGGTCAGCAGCTTGGATGGGCTCAAGTCCCTGGCCAAGGCTGAGAACTGGACCGAGCGCTTCGGTGTCTCCTTTTTGTACTACTATACCTGCACGGATGACCTGCAGCAGGCCAAGCATGACTCGGCTCTCGTCATCCAGGCAAGTACTGGATGGCGATGTGTTGATGACAAGCTCTGTGTCATGCATCTGATGGTGTGGGCCCGTGCTTGTGCTTGGGCCAGCCTCCATCGTGTGTTTCGACAACTCGGGCTGGCTCACTCGTGTGCCTGCCGCTGATGTGTTTCGATTGCAGGCGTCCATGGGCGCTGTGAAGATCGCTGCGGACCCGCACGTTGACGCAGCCCACGTGCTGCAGCTTCAGAGCCTGGGGCAGCTCAAGGCGTGGTGCGCGTTCAAGGGCAAGCAGTGCTATGGGCCTGACGTCGTGGCCCGGTACTCCGACCTGCGGTCAAACGAATTCTTGGCAGCGCGCGAGCGCATCACGGCCCGCATCATAGAGTGTGCAGTCTCCATGGAGCCCCCGCTCGCCATGCTGCCACCCCCCGTGGCTGTGGCTTCAGTGGCCATGCCTGACAAGGCCGTGGCTCCAGTCCCTCAGCAGTCCTATGGCCTGCTTTCAGGCGTCAGATCCATCATGAGCGCTGCTGCAAGCCTTGTCATGGGCCGTGGCAGCGGGGTGACAACAGTGATTCTGGATGAAGAGCAAGAGCAGCTAGAGGCCATGAAGGGCCCGGGCAGCAAGCACCGCACCAAGCCTGTGTCTGGTAAGCGCCGCAAAGCCGCACCCAGCATCATGCGTGCGGCTGGTGCTGAGATGGCTGCCCACAGTGCTGCTGTCATGTACCCTGCCATCTGAATGGCTGGGTGCGTCGCGGATGTGCTTGAGCATGGGTGCTGCGTGCTCTATGCCAGTAGTGCTGGGGTATCTGTGGTAGTGGCAAGCCAATCGGATGGTCATGTGCTGGCAGGCTCAGCTATACAGTATACTGATGTGTTACGTGCACCAGCAGTACCACAGTGTTCTTGCTTGGCTGAACTTCTTCAAGAGGTAACATTGTTGTTGTTGTGCTTGAACTGGTACAAGGCAGCAGACCAATCAAACGTGTTGTGGTAAGCAGCTTTATTGTTATGGATTGCACCTGTTGGGCATGTAATAGCAAGACAGGACCTGAATTGCGTTTCAGGTAGCTCGCCAGCGGCTTGTGTAAGTGTGTATTGCCCATGCGTATTGCAGTCCAGGGGTGACGTCATGCTTCAGTTTTTTACAAGTTTGTTATTTGTCATCAGATACGGGGCAACAAGCGCGTCCCAAACGTCACGGTGAGGCCATGTGTGATTTCAGCCCCTGGGGCCCTGTGCGTGCGTTGCCGGTAAGAGAACCTGCTGAGGATCTATTTCTCAGGCGTGCTGGTGCAGCATAGCAGCTCCAGGGATGCATTAGCTTTGCAGCTCAGCACCCACAGCTGGCACATCAGAAAATATGGTTATCATAGGTAAAGCTAATCTTGTCTGGCTGCCCCGCCTGCACACAGGTCGAGTGGCAGGGCCAGGTGCATCCCGCTGCCCTCCACACCAGACGCAAAGGGAACGGGGACCTGGTTGGTTACTACCTGCTTGCACCTGTGCCCATGCGCATTGAGCTGGAGGGCAAGCGTGTGGTGCGCTGGTGTGTGGTCCATGCTCAGGCAGAGGGCGAGATGCGCTGCAGGCAGAAAAGTGACCTGCAGAAGCTGGTGCTGTGCTGCCATAGTGGCTGCCGTGATACTGGGGAGAAATGCGGCTTTTGTTCTTTGTGACCTGTGAGCGTGTGGGAGGTGGATGTATGAGTGACAGTGAGAGTCATGTAAACATCGTTCAGTACAGGCACGCTCAGAACGCATGCTGCTACATAGCTGTATACCTCGGCACAGCGCCCGCAGGGCGCTGGTACAGCAGTGCAGGCACTTGTACAGCACACAGGCAGCAAACGATGGCGATGAGTCTGCAGATGATCAGGCTGGCAGCTCGAATGCATGCCATGACGCGCTGAAAAAGGGTGTCACAAGTAGGATTGTGCCGTTCGCGCGCACAGTTGATGATGCGGTGGATGCCTTTGATGCGTATCAAGCAGTAAGAAACAAATGGATGCACGCGCACGGTCTGCTCAGCGACAGCAAGTCGCGGATCAGCCCGGCTTACCTACCCTTCTGGGCATTCAGCTGCAGAATCACCGCTGAATACCGTGGATCCATTGGTGCGAAGGATCAGAGGTGGGTCCTTGAACCTCAGGGTTTCCGCATGTGATTGACATGGCTGTCACTCGCCATGCTGTGGGTGGGCCCCATGCACCCCATGGGGCTGGGTATGTCTGGGGCCTGGGGTGCTACGGAGTGCACTTCTCCCTGTGCATGCCCTGTGCATGCCCTCGCCGCATGCGCGCGCCCGCAGTTCTGGGCAAACTGTGTGGAAAGAGATGGACGACTGGCACACGCTATGCCAGGGCGAGGCAGTCACATTTGAGCAGCACCCTGCTCTGCAGGTGGGCAGTGTGGTGGCCTGCAGCCAGTGAGGCTGGTGACTCAGCTTGACTCAGCTCGACCCCGGCTTGGCTTGACTTGGCGCGACTTGACTTGACTGGACTTGAGTGCGGAGCCAATGAAGCAGTGCTGGTGGACAAGCTGGATACATGGCCTAGTTATGCGCGCATGGGCAACGGCTTGACTGCAGCTGAGCCTGAACCTGCATGCAGCCATGCGTGCATGGTTACAAACGCAGCAGCGGTCATACATACGTGCTCTTATACTTACACACATACTTGCACCTGACAGGTGTATGCATCGTACAAGTACGAGCGTCAGCTGGGCGCTGCAGCCGCCCTCCCTCCCACCACAGCACCCGCCACCCTCAGCCAAGCACGGCACCTCGCATGGGACGAGGCCCGCAGCCTGTCAGCGCCAGCTGGGGCCGCTGGCTCGCCACCCAGCAGGGTCAGGCCATCCCAGGTAGTGCCCCCACAGCCTCAACAGCCGCTTTCGTCCAGTGCACGGCAGACACATTCCTTTGTAATGGGACCTGGGCCTGGGCCAGGGGCTGGGGCTGGGGCTGGGGCTGGGGCTGGGGCTGGGGCTGGGGCTGGGGCTGGGGGCCCAGGTCGAGGCCAAGGTGCTCAAGGCAGGCACGCACAGACAAAGGAGGACCATGATCGGGTCAAGGCTAGGGGGGCCGGCGGCAGGCAGGTGGGCGGCAGGGAAGAAACTGCAGCAGCAGCGCCCGATGGCAGCAGCCGTGATGGCGATGGCGACAACAGCAGCAGCAGCAGCAGCAGCAGCAGCAGCAGCAGCAGCAGCAGCAGCAGCAGCAGCAGGGATTGGGTGGAGATTCATCCTCCGGACATGCGACAGGCAGTTGCGTGGCAACTCGCATGGCGTGCCCTGCAGGTGCGAGCTGCAGCACGTGCTCACCTCCAGAGCATCTGCTGCCTTATCAAGCTTGGCGTGATCATGGACAGCATGGTGTCCAGTTAACCGCCGGCTGGAGTGGGTGGTGATAGTTCTGATTAGGCTCTGATAGTTGGCACAGAGGAACTGATGCTGGAGCGCACAGCAGGCTCACGTGCCAAACAACCCATGACTGGCAGCCGCACGGGCACGTACTGATGCTGTGCCCTGATCCCATGCTTTGTGTGATGCGGGACAAGCTGGTGGCGCTGGGAAGAGGTTGCCCAGCTCAACCACCTAAGTACGCAGCGCTCGCACCACCCATGCCATTGTGCTGGCCCTCGGCCCCACACCCTCCCACACACACTCCACCCACCCCGTACTCTACCGTACTCCACCCTTCCTCCTCACTCGTTCTCACTTGAACTTGTCCACCCTCATTATATTACTTCCCACAGGCCGCCAAGATACAGGATGCCAGCAAGGCAGCTATCCAGCAGCTCGGGGTGCAGGAAGTCCGAGACATGCACGTCATCATGCGCGTGCACGAGCGGCAAGCACAGCTGCTGTATTTGCCTGCCTACATCGCGCACTACCAGCATGGCCACCGCTACAAGCAAGGTACCTCCACTGTGATTCTACCACAGATGTTCTACGCAGCAGTGGGCGGCACACGTGACGGTGGGTCTTCACACAGCCTTGAGGTGTGCAGCCCAGGCTGCTGGCGATGCCAGGCGGCCTGCAGCTTGCGTGCCGCTTATGCACCGCGATGGGTTTGGGCAGCAGCACCCTGGATGGAACAAGGCAGCCTCTCCTCCTCCAGCTACGTTTCTTGCAGTGCTTATACATTTCGCTGTCCCTCCTGTTATCTACTCCTCGGCCTGCTGTTTGCATGACCACGACAGATCTGCCGTGCCCTCTTCCACAGGCCCTGTCACAGCGCTGTCGCACATGTCACCCCTCAAGGCGCAGGCGGCCGCGGCACTGGCTGCCGGCGTGGTGGGCCCGGCCGCGCTGCACGCACTACCGGCCACGCTCTCTCTGGGGCTGCCTGGCCCGGTGGAAGGGCTGACACTGGCTGTGGTGGCGGCGGCACTGGCTGGCATCTGGGCGCGCGCACAGCCGCAAGCCGAGCGCAATGCGGCGATGGCTAACCAGGTGCGCTCTGTGAGGTCCTGCCGCTGGCAGGTGAAGGGCTCTTCTGGATCACTCTTTTGTCACTTTCTCGGGCTCTGGCAGGTGAAGGGCTCTTTTGGGTCACACCTTTGTCACTTGCTTAGTGCTCCAGGGCCTGGGGACAGGGTGCAGCCATGAGATGTACTGTTTGGGTGAGGGTACTGCTGGGTACTGTCTTTTAAGGAGATGGATGGGAGCACGCTTCCAACAGGATGAGGGCATGCAGATGGGATGGCAATGCATGCTGCAGCGGGCTGAAGCCTTGATGCAGTCAGCCCTGAAGCGGCAAGGCGTTGGGCCGGGCTATACACACACACACACATATATAATATATATAACAATTTATCAGTACCTGTATTCCCGTCCCACCCATGCCGTGCTCGGTGCTGCACAAGGCACAGCTGAGATGTGTTTGGAAAGCTCAGTTGTACTGCTGTGCTGCTGTGGGGGTGTACTGCAGGTACGCGCGGAGCGGCAGTTTTACGCCGAGTACGACGCGCGGGAAACGAAAACTGCTGCCGCGGCCGCCGCGGCCCTGTGGGGCACTGATTCATCCACGTGGGGGGAGGCAGCAGCAAGTGGGGCCGGGGCAGGAGGCGCAGGGCAAGGCGCTGGTGCTGCAGGGGCGGCATCGGGCACGGGGGCGCAGCCGCAGGGGCCTGCACCTGGCAGTAAGGCAGGCGAGGCAGCGGATGAGTACATGCAGTGGCTGTGGATGGACAACGACTGGCGGAGGTGCGTGCGCTCATGCCACGCTCAGGATGTGGGGACTGTGCCGAGCTCGTGCTGCGCCCATGACCGTGATCGTGCTGCCCTCATGCTGCGCTCGTGCTTCACTCGTGCCATGATCGTGCTGCGCTCATGCCATGGGCTGGTCGAGGCCATGTTGCCCTTAACCCTCAACCCTCAACCCTCGAGTATCCCTCAACTTACAACCCCTCAACCCTAAAGCCCCCCGTCAACCCTCAACGCTCGAGTACCCCCAACCCTCAACGCTCATCCCTTGTGTACCCCCAACCTTCAACCGCGGGTCTGGCATCCTTGGCCCTATATATACATAAATATTTATGTATATATATATGTATATACCCAGGTGGGAGGCGGACGAGCCGTGGAACTGGGAGGAGCGCGCGCGGTGGGCGGCCGCCGAGAGCGTCGCGCGCACCGTGTCTGCGCGCCGGCTCGCCCGCCAGCAGTACGTGTTGCGTGCGCTATCGGACCGTGACAGGCGCGCTGCGGAGGCGGAGGCGGAGGCGGCAAGGCTCCGGGGCGCGGGCGGTGGGGCGTCTTCTGCCTCGTCCCGCAGGTGGGTTTGAGTCTCTCGGGACCTCAAACCTCCAATGTATTGTTGTGGTTTATTGTTGGCACGGGGTTGGGGCTGGGTGTTGGGGGATTGGGGTCGCGGGGTGAGGGCTTAGGCTCAAGGCTTTGATTTGTGGGTTGCGAGCGCAGAGTTGTGTCACGGAAGGTCTGATGTGTGGGTATATGAGCGGCGTAGGTCCATATTTCATGAAGAGAACCACCAAACCAACATCGCGGGTCTACAATGGTAGTGCTGCGGTGCTGAGATTGATCATCCCATCATGCTGCCTGTTAATCCAGACGTGCCGGCTGCAGCAACTGCTACTGCTCCTGCAACTGCTACAGTACGGCTGCTACTGTCATGTCGTACTGCTGCAACAACTGCTTCAGTACTGCTACTGCGCCATTGTACTGCTGCTATAACCGCTCCTGCTACCACTGCTGCCCCATGTGCTCCTGCTACTGCTCCTGCTACTGCCGCCTCAGCAGGCGGCACCGTGCCGGACCTGGCCGCTACGCCGGCCACCACCCGCACCATGCGGCGGCCGTGCGTCACCGGGACTTCCTAGGGTACTACAAGCTGCTGGGCCTGCGTGGCGAGGATGATGCGGGTGCGTGGACTGCACATGCATGCCCGTGTAATCGTGGCTGCGGCCAAGGGTATACAAATCATCTGTTTGAGTGCCTCTGATGCATGTGGTAGTGGCCAAGGGCATGGATGTTATCTGTTTGAGTGCCTCTGATCCTCGGTGAGGTGCATGTCAATGTGCTTCTGGAGGCGGGCTCTGAGATGCACAGGTAGATGCGAACTTACAGATCGGTGGGGCATGCAATACACCTCCATGTTCATTGGTCGGGCATGCTGTCCGGTCATAGATCTGCGCATAGGTACTGTTGTTTGCACACTGATGTACCACATACCCAGTGGCAGGATTCTTCGATCGATGTGTCATGCCAAGCATCCCACATGGAATACACCAGGCAGTCTAGCACCTAATGTACCAAGCACATGCCTGCTCGTGCGTGTTGTGTGTGCACCACATTGCTGCAGGCCTGGGGGTTGAGGTAACCACAGAGTCTGTGAAGGCCGCATTCAAGGCAGCTGCTATGAAGTCACACCCAGATCGTGTGGTGGCCGAGGGTGGCGGCGAGGAGGCAGCACGCGAGGCACATGTGCGGTTCCAGAAGCTACAGATGGCATATGACGTGCTGAGAGACCCTGAGAAGCGTGCGGCATATGACCGCGGCCAGCTGTTCACGCACTGATCAGCTGCCCCATAGCGTGTCCCATGGCCACATCCCATGGCACGTTCCATGGCCACGTCCCATGGCATGCCCCTTGGCCAGCTGTTCAACTTCAAGCACTGATCAGTTGTCCCGTGTGAGAGAGGGGCCATGGCAGCTGTTGATAGTAGCACTGGGATGGGGACTGGAGGCAGTACGGCTGCGGCCAGGTTTGGCAGTACGGTTTTGGCCAGTCTTCGTGCAGGGCTGAAGGGTTGCAGGCGGCACTTCAGCAGTCAGGTCGGGGCACACAGATGTTTACACTGATGCAGCTCAACCACCACTCGGCGGTGCCGCGTGTCATGCATTTAAATCCACTTTGCTACCACATCTAGCCGTATCTAATTTGACCATTTTTAATATCAGTGTTCTGCTCAGCTACCATCTACCATCTACGTTGCTTGTCATGCCTGGTTGGCATAAGGTCTCTCCAGTCCTCTACCAACTGAACTGCACATCCCCCAACGCCCGCAACTTCCATAGCTTCCAGTCAGTGCCCCCAGCGCGCCGCTCCCACAGCCAACACACACATGCACACACATACACACACTAGCTTCTGCTTACTGCAGTGCCACAGCTGTGAGTGAAGCACGATCCTCCACCCACGCCGCCGCGGTGCCAGTGCCAGGCTGGACAAGGAAGCACAGCCCGCGCGCATTTGGCGCAGCTGCCGCCGCTGCAGATACAGCTGCCGCGCGGCCTGCTGCTGCTGCTGCAGCCGCGTTGCGTATCCCAGCCCCCGCAGGCTTCCCACCGGCCCCTACTGCCGCTGGTGCAGCAGCTGCTGCAGTGCCGCCCGTTGCCGCCCTCGTCGCCGCCGTTGCTGCTGACGTGGCAGCATCCGGAGCGACGAATGGCGCGCGGGCCTCGACCTGCAGACTGGCCCATGCGTCTGCAGTCAGTGCAGCCCATGGCGAGACAGCCAGGGGGATGGCCAGCGGTAGGTGGCTACCAGGTGCCATGAGCGCCTGGCTGCTGCTCACAGCCGCTGCTGCAGCTGAGCTTGGGGTACTGCGGCCCGCGCGGCTGTGCGTGACTGGGCGGGACGCGCCGCCACGCATGCGAGGATCCACCGCGGTGGGCACCACCACAAGCCCTGTGCATCGCGCCATGCACGCGCCTGCTCCCACATCCTCCACCTGCAGCACCTCGCTTGGTGTCGGGCCCCCTGCACCCGCCTGAGCCCCATCATCGATCAGCACCAGCCCAGCATCCCGGAGCCACATGCCTGATAAGGCAAGCCCACGCCGCGTGCCTGTGGCCGCCACTGCACTGCCCCCGCCCTCCGCCACGGGCAACATCGCCCCCCCGAGCTGCTGCGCCACCGTGGGCGCCGCGCCCGCAGCCACCACGCGGCAGACCACGTTTGCGATGTGCACGCAGTGCTCCGCAGAGTGTGCGCGGCTGATCACTGCCAGGGGAGCAAGGGGCAGCGCCAGGGCGCCCAGGTCCAAGGGCCCTGCCCACAGCCCCGGCATCGACGCTGGCACTGTGAGTGGTGTACTCGATGGCAGCGGCGCTGCTGGGATGGGCCCGAGCCCCGCAGCCGTGCACAGTAGCGCTGTGCGTACCTCTGCCGCCTCCTTCCACGCCGCCAGGGTCGTGAGCGGCAGGGCGGCGCCGCTGCTGGCCGCCACTGCAACAGGCACGAGCGCGGCGAACCAACCGGCCGGGACAAAGCCTCGCACCACCAGCTGGCCTGCAGCGGCTGAGGCCTCCGACCCGTTGGCAAATGGGTCCGAGGCAACAAGGCACAGATGTGCTAGCTTGCGTGCCACATGAGTGAGGCATGCCACAAGCAGCCGGGCCTCCTGCACCAGTGCTTCCACGCCCAGCAAATCCCAGCTGGATGCCAGCGCGCGCGGCTTACTGACATCCAGGGCCAACCGCATATTCAGCACTGCGAGCGCGCGCGTGGCCGCGGCCTGGTGGCGTAGTGCCCATTTGTGGAGTGACGACAATGCAGGCAGGGCTTCGGAGAGGGCGCCCAGTGCTGACTGGACACATGCTACCTCCAGCTCGTCTCCTTCTCCCATGGGCCTTTCCTTTGAGGCTGGTCCCCAGGGAGGCATGAGGGCGGTCATGGCTGCAGAGATACGGGCCACAGCTTCCAAGCCTGTCTCCTTGGGGGTCCAAGCCATCACACTGCCAGCGGCGCTGCCCATGTGCGTGCTGTGTTGCGTGGCACCAGCTGTACTGGGCCGTGTAGAGGCTGCCCCCAGTGCAGGCACGCTGTGGCGCGGCGACGCAGCAGTGCTAGCAGGGCCTGCCGATGCAGCCACAGCACTCCTGGCTGAATCCATGGACACAGCAGAGCCCTCCCCTCCCAATGCTGACGCCGTGCTGGGCAGTGGCAGCAGTGAGGGCAGCGGCCGGGTGCACCGTGCCAGATGCAGCTGCAGGGACATGGACTCTGCGGCGCATGCGGCTAGGTGTGCGGAACTCGTGTACCTCAGCATAAGCGACAGCGGCCACCTGCCACCTGCTGCCACTGACTGGGGGTGTGATGCTGGAAGGCCCGGTGGAGAGGCCCCTGCTGCCGCCGCTGGTGGCATGGCCGCCGTCCCAGTTGGCGCAGCCAGTACCCCGCCTGTTACGGCAGCACCAGGGGCAGGGGCCGACCCGGCCCCGTGCCCCACTGCCTCCGTGCCTGCAGCCGTTTGGGGCAAGGGCACGCCCCCGAGGGCAGCAGCTGTTGCGAGCCCCAATGCAGGCGGCTCCATGAGCCGTGCCAGGAACGCCTGCACGTCACGAAGGCCCGTGACGTGGAAGGGCCAGGGCTCAGTGGGTGGGGGACCCCCATCTGCTGCGTCTGCGTCCCGGTCAGCCGCCAGCAGATGCACTGGGTAGTCATAGGTGAGTGCGTTGTCAGACACCAGGGCTCCCACCACGGCGGCTGCATGGGGCGCGAGGTGGGGCGCAGGGCACGCTGGGAGGAAGACATCCGCAAGCAGCAGCTCACGTAGCCGGCCGTAGTCCAGCGGGTGTGACTCGAGGCCAGGGTCATACTTTCGGGCCTCCGTGACCACGAGCCTTACGAGGTGAACTGCATGCAGCGTGTCCCACCAGCCAAAGGGAGATGCGAGGGGCGGGCCCGGCGGCGACGCCGACGAAAGCGTACGCCCCAGCACGCCCGTAGCGATGCACACACCCAAGCCGGCCACTTGCAGCTCCCGATCTGCCGGCTTGGAGAAGTAACCGACGTAGCTCGCGATGGGATGTGCCAGTAGCTGGATCACAGACCGGGCGTGAGACGCGAGGGATGTGGGAGGCTCAAGTACCACCACCGCGCCCTGCTGCCGCACGACGGGGGGCAGGGCCCCCAGCGCTGCATATGGCAGTGCCAGGAGGACTCTGAACCCCACCTCATCACCTCTCAGCAGGTACTCCTTGGCTGACAGAATGTCTAGGAGCTCGAGTAGCTGGCTTGGTGGCGCGGCATGCGCATTGAGCAGCAACAGCCACTGGCCATGACGCATCGCGCGCGCAAGCGCCGACTTGACATCCCTGAAGTGTGACCCGTCCCAGTAATGGGTGACCACCTCTCGCTCCCCAAGCCGCGTGCCCTCAGGCACGTCTAGCATCCCCGTAACCCCATGTGTCATTGCTGCTTGAGCAGCATACACCGCTGCTAGTGCGTCCTCTGCGCCTGTGCTGGCCAGCAGCACAGGTGTGGCTGCAGGCAGCGGCAGCGTCCCTACCAGCACACGCTCTCCAGGGGTCGGCGTGGGCGGCGGTGCACGCAGCGCCACATTCGCAAGCCACTCCGCGGCGGGCGCCAGCCGCTCGGTCGGCGCCATCAGTGCCACGAGCACAAACCAGTGGAGTGGCGAACGCAGCCGTGCAGCCGCCCAGTGCTCAGGCAGCGGGCCCGCAGGCGGCCTGGCGCCGCCGGGAGCAGCTGCGCCGGGTCTGGGCAGCTGCAGCACGGAGGCCTGCTGCACCAGGGACGCGTTTGCAGCAGCCATGCTAGCTGTGGAGCCTTCTGAAACTAGCGACGTGCTTGCCACAGCCGCCCGCAGCTCATCTAGTGTGGATGCCAGCCTGGTAAGGGAGGTGGTGTCCTCGGACTGGGCACGTGCTGCCGCAGCACGGGCAGCAGCCGCCGCAGCTGCTGCTGCAACGGCCGCCGGACGTGAGAGGTCCTCATGCCACAGCGCGGCCCGCCATGCGGCCGGCGCGGCTGCGACCGCAGCCCGAATGCCTTGGAAGGTGGCAGCCCCTGGGTACGCGCGCTCCAGCCAGGCAAGGTCGCCCAGCTGCGAGCTAGATGGGAAGGTGGGGCCGGGGGGTGCATCAAACCCAGTGCGGTTGGAAGAGTCGCCCTCCACACTGGCAGCACTGCTGATGGCTACCAGTGAGCTGAACAGAGACGGCTGCGATGGTTGTGCACCTAGTGGGCCACCAGGACCTTTGGCTGGCAGGCCAGCAGCAGCAGGCCCCACTTTACCAGCAGCACCGGTGGAGCCCACCGTGCCTGTGCTGGTGGCGGCTGCTGCTGCTGCAGCTGCCACACCCTCACGGCCCTCACGGAGTAACGTGAGCGTGAAGCCCAGCTCAGCAGGTGTGATGTCACCCCGCCTCACCATCGCCTGCAGCCCCAGCAGCAGCCGCAGTGCTGTAGCGTGGCAGCTGGGCAGGCATGAACACAGCAGCTGGCACATGGCCTGAAGCATGGGCAGGTACAGGTCCTCCGGAGACTGTCCCCCCCCTGCTGGGCTACAAGCGCCGCCGGCTGGGCCGTCCAGTGGCTGCGGCGTTGAGCCCTTCAGATCTGCCGACCTGTTCAGATTCACCTCACCGCTCGCCATGCTGTCCTCTGCTCCCAGCATGCGGCTGTTCCCAAAGGCCAGCAGTGGCTGGTGCTGAAGCTTGAGCTCGGCCACCTGTGTTGCCAGTGGCACAGGGCGGCCATAGCGGTCACGCGCCCGGCCCCTGTCACCACCGGCCTGCTTGTCCATCTCCTGGCTGGATTGGCTCAAGTGGCTGGTGCGTTCAGAGGGAAGGCCAGAGCGCTTGCGGCTGGAAGGCTGCACATCGGGTGTGGGTGCACGTGATGCGTCCGCTTCGTGCGCCAGCTTAGCGGAAACCAGCACCGACTTGGCAGCTGCCCGCATGAGTGGTACGAACAGGTAGTCTGGCAGTACAGCGCGCGGGTCGTGTACCGCAAGGTACTGCAACGCGTCATGTGCCACATGGGCGGCATCCAGCAGCCCGCGTTGACCCACACGCGCCGTGTCTGATAGCTCCTGCAAGCACGAGGGCCAGTCGTTCAGAGTTTGAAGTGTTGGATGTAGCATGAACAACTGTAGCAGCGAGGGTAAGGAATCCATAACAGTGCAAACATCCATGACACACACTGCGCTTCTCACCCAGTCGTTCAGCCATCAGCAACGCCCGCCCATTCCCCGGCCAGCCATGCACGGCGCCACACGCACGTGCATGCATGCAAGCACGCACGCATGCAAGCAAGCATGCAAGCACGCACCCTGAGCCCGCGCTCCAGGGGCCCCATCTGGGCGTACAGCTCGTCCTGCTGAGCGCAGCGCGCGCATGTCGCGTCCACGAGCACCGAGTCCGAGAATACGGGGCCGCGCGTGTGCGCAATGCTGAATGCCACTGATTCCCCCACCTCTTGGTGCCCCTGTGGAGCGCAGTAGGGGCACATGATGCATGCTGGCTCTGTGACGTGTGCTACTTGCTGCCTGTCCACCTCAAATCACGTGGCTCATGTTTCATGACATCGCATGTGTGCTGTCAACTGTGTGATGAGAAGTTCCAAAAGGCGCTTGACGTGGGTGCCATGCAGTGCGGCGCAGGGCCCCAGCACCAGCCATGCACAGCCACAGCCAGCCACCACCTCCACACCCCCACGCACCTGCTGCACCTCCCACTGTTGTGTGATGAGCTCATGCAGCTGTACAAGGGCACCCTGTCCTCCCATACACCCCAGCACAGCTTCCACCATGCGCCTCTCCAGCTGCTCGCGCTCGTAGCCAAACAGCACAGGCGTGAAGAGGGCATGCAGCAGCGGCGGCAGCTGGGTAGCGCCAGGCCTGCAGCATGCCAGTTGAAGGGAAGCAAGGGCGTTGGGGTGCAATTACTGTATGGATGTGTGAGAGGCAAAACACAGCCAGTGTATCATGTGGGGCCGCCTGGAATTACATCACCAGTCCTTTTGACAGCTACCAGCAATTTACCATAACAAAAGACATTGTCCGAGCTGCATTGCGCTGCCAGCTCCACCTGGAAGGCAGCGCCGACAGCTGATGACAGGCAGACAAGCACATGGCGACCTCTGGTCCCTCACCTGAGCCGTATGTACAGCTTGTGTGGGGCAGTACCGCGGTTGCTGTACAGAGTCCGCATCGCGTCCTCATACCGTACTGCCACCTGCTCCAGTACACGCGCCTCGGCTGCCGCGGCGGCGGCCGCCCCGGAGGTTAGACCCGTGCCTGGGCCTGCCTCCCCAACCTGCAGCAGGTCTAAGAAGGCCACCTTGCCGTGGGCAACAGCTGCCGCGACCTTCTCAGCCACATTCTCGTCCTGTGAGTGGACAGTTAGGAGGTGGGTGGGCCAGCAGCGCAATGAGCGGGTGCGGCGGCCGGCAGCATGCAGTGCACGTCTGAAGCACCTCAGGCCTCCCGCGACAGGTCGATCTTTGCTGCTTGTAATGGAGGCAGTCGTTGCTGCTGCCAAGCTCCAGACAGCTGGGCAACAGCATGCCAGCAGCATGCCAGCAGCCCAAAGCCCCAGGCCAGACGGCGCATGCTCCCAAGCCCTGCATTGACAGCTTGAGCCGTTCGGGAACAGATGCAGGGGGCCCACGGGACACGCACCTGGATTGTGAGGAAGACGCGCTGAGAGGTGCGGCCCCCATGCAGAGCCTTGACCAGCCCTGACGCCTCTCGACCGGCGTCCAGCATCAGCGGTGGCCGTGAAGAGATGCATGCAAGCAAGAGCGCCTCACGCCATGCAGATGATGCGGCGGCCTGCGGTCCAGGGGGTGCCAGTAAGAAGAAACAGTTTGCAGTGGCTGCACACAATGCATGCATGCAGCTGGTGGTGGCATGCACGAGAGCTTCATGTTTGTGCCATGCCGATGGAAGAGTGTGGTGGCATAGTGCAAGTTGGCTGGGTGGCAGGTCAAGCGTTCAGGGCGCTGCGCATGTGGCAGCGGCTGGAAAAAGAGAGAAACGTTGAGGGAGAATGCGTGGCTCACCAGCACGTCGTGGGCGATCGGTGCCAGCAGCTGGCGCTCTCGTGGTGCCAGGAAGGCTTGCAGTTCAAAGCCGTCACTGACTGGCACGCCTGCGCACTGCAGCAGCTCGTGCCATGCGCCCAGCGCAGCTGCGCGCTGGCTGGGCAGCAGGGCACCTAGGTACACCACAGCGGCAGCTGCCAGGGTGGCATCTCCCAACAGAGTGGGCAGAGCAGCCTCCACTTCCTGGGGTTGGAAAATGTATGGGTTGGATCAGGCAAGCACACAAGGCAGGTTAGGTCCAGCTGCTCAAACTGTGCAAGCCGCAGGTGGGGCCTGACTCTGTGTACTAATGCCAGCTGCTTAAGGCACCGGGCAACGAGGAGCATGGGTGCCACGGCATGGTCTACAGCCATGCCATGGCATCCCCGAGTGTGCAGCAGTCACCGGCTGTGCCACGCCAGCCACCAGCCCATTACCCTGCCGCTGGCCTTGTTGCCCTCACCCACCCTACTCATACTTCACACAACGCGTCACCGCCCAACGCCGCAGCAGCCAACTACTACGATACAAATATGCGCATCAGCCGCAGCTGGGCAGCAGATCCTACCTTGAGCTTGGCCTCCCATTGTTGGGTCAGGCGGCCAACCACATCCCCCAGCCGCCGCACATTACTCGCCGCAAGCTCCGCGTCATTGATCAGCGCACGCATCTCCCCGATGTCAGCCTCTGCAGCGTCGTGTGCCGCCGCTAGCCGGGCGGCCTCGTTGCGTGCCGCCTTGAGCTCGCCACGCAGCTGCCGCACATACTTGGAAGCCGCCTCCAGCCGCGCTTCTGCCTCCGCCACTTTGGAGCGCTTCAAGTCAGCCTCACGCCCCACTCGCAGCAGCTCTGCCGCACTCAGCACCCACCAGCACAGCGGCTTGGCAGCCTGGGACACCTGCTCAGTGTGCACATTTGTTGCAGATGGCATCGTTTGCATCCGTAGCAGGTGGCACTGTCACACGGCTGTGCATGGTCTTGTGCATGCAGGCTAGAGCGACATCCAGCGGTGAGGGCACACCACCTACACCACTCACTGCTCAGCACACACCCCATCAGTACACCGACTAGCCACAACCCAACCCCCAACCGACACACTCACCTGGGCAACCGACACGATGTTAAATTCAGGCTCGCTGATGATGCGAGACATCTTGGCGAGAGCCATGATGCTGACAGAACGTGGATCGAAGCTCACAAGTCGCTCTAGCAGCTTGGGATTCTGCTCACCCTGCGGAGTGCCACAGCAGGGTTGTATACGTTATAACAGCTGGAGCACAGCCGGGGCGGCTTCGAAGCTGTGGTTCAGTTGAGCAGGTCTCTACGGCGGGCACAGGTCCCTGCCACCCGCACCACATTGGTGCACCCCGACAGCACCAGCCCAGCTCGCAGCTGCAGGTACTGCTCTCCCTCATGCACACACCACCACAGCACCATGCACAAGCCATGCACGCATACAGCGTGGGGCACTTCCAGGCATGTCCACGCATTCCCAGTGCAGCAGGCCACCCACAAGCAGCCGCTGAGCACTGCGCCAGTCGGGCGGCACATTGAAGAGCGCCGCCACCGCCATCATGACTAGCCGTACGCGCTCGGGCGGGTTGGTGTAGGAGCGTAGCTCTGCGAGGTCACCCTCGCTCAGCCCGCCCACCTGCCGAGCGGTTTGCGGTTTTGGTTGGCCACAGGTGTCGAGCATATCAAGGAGGAAAACAATAAGCTGGCAAGTACTGATGATTGTCATGAATGTCGCGCCCCCAAGTGACCAAGCTACCATACGTGACATGTCCATATCTAGTGTGGGTGCAGCCTGCCGAAAGACAGGTGCAAGGGTGCACACCGAAGGGCCAACTGCTAGCAATGCGGGGAACTGCAGACACTTTTCAACAGCATGCTAGCAGGGTGTGGAGAGCCGTAGCAATTTGAGCGTACCTCCTGTAGTGCCTGCCTGTACCGGCGTTGTGCCGCGTCCAATGCAGCGTCCACCTCAGCTGTCACAGCTGCCACCACCGCGCTGTTCTCCGAAACCAGCGCCTCCTGGGACGCTAGCTCAGCCGACAGTTGGTTTATGTAGCTCTCAACCACCGCCAGCTTTGAGGCCTTGTCCTGAAGCTGGCGCGCGCGCACCTCGATTGCGGCCATCAACGCGGGCACGTCGGCGGCGCCATGCGAGATGGCGGCAGCTGAACGGCCCAGCTTCTGGAGGGCCACCCACAGCGACGCCTGCTGTGAGCGCAACAGCTTGCGGTGTGCGGCGTGCAGCCGCCCCAACACCTCCACCACATCCCCCACCTTTGAATGCGGCAGCGGCTGCGTGGGCGGCAGCAGCCGGCACTGCCACATCAGCTTCTGCGCTTGGCCGTGCATCTGCACCAGCACCTTGGACAGCGCAGTCACAGTGGACGCACGCTCTGCCTCCTCCACAGCCTCCGCCTGCGCGCCCGCCCTGACGGCTGCCAGCTCCTGCTGCTCCTCTCCACTGCGGGGGGACACCTGCACAATGGCTCCAGCTGCCTCCATGGCTGTGCCTGTAGAGGCGGCAGCTGCCCGATCCACCGCCCTTGCCTCCCCGCTGTCCACATCCCCATCTGCGTGGGGCCCCTGCTCCCCGACAGCTGGCTCAGGTGCCGCTGTGGCAGCAGCCACGCCTGACTCCTCCTGCCCAGCCTGTGGCAGCTGCCCAGTAACCAGGACAGCAGCGCTGGGCTGCTGGGATGCGTGTGCGTTGCTGTCGCCTTCACGCTCGCTGCACAGCACGCGGGCCGCCAGCTGCCCCCCCTCACTCTTCTCCTCGTACCTGCTGGACAGCGCGTGGACGCGGTCCTCGGGGTGGGGCGGCACTGAGTTGTCAAGCAGGGCGCCTGTGGACAGACTAGCCGCCGCTTGTAAATGCCTCAGCGCGGCCCGCTCCTGGGCCGTAGCAGAGGGTGCCGGCACCGCGATGGTGCCCAGCGTCCGTGCGAGCTGTGGAAAACGGACACGCAGCGCGGATGCGGACGTGGGAGAGAGCGCCAGCACGATGCGCAGCCGCCGCAGCACATGGCGCAGCATGGCCCGTGAGACACGTGCCTTGTCTTCATCAGCCTCCCGCTTCGCCTCCACGCGCGCCTGGGCCAGCCCCACCACTTCATCGTACGTCACACGGCCGGACATCGCCGTCAGCAGGGACTGTGGCACAGCCCGCCGTGGGGACTGCTGGCCGTGCCCGCCCGCCAACACCGCAGCTGGCATGAGGCCCGTGGCTTGCGCAATTGCGCGGCGCTGGGTGGCCATCCCTCCCCCTGGCACAGCTTCTGCATCGTTGGGCTGAGAGGCCCGGGGGCTGCTGTTTGACCCCTGTGGCAGTTTCCCAAAGGCACCAGCCGCGCCTGAGTAGGGGACACTCCGGGGAGACAGCAGACTGCGCAGCCCATCCATGAGGAAGACCGTGCTCTTTTGCTGCGGCTTGGCAGAGGCGGGCAAGGCCCCCGAGCCAGCACGGTTCAGAGCAGAGGACGGGCGTGAGCTACTGCCCAACAACACGTCTCCATCTTCTTGCACCCCACTGTCAACCCCCTCCATCACATCTGACTGCACGAGCCGGGACACCTGCGTCTTGAACTGGCGCACAGCCGCCTCTGACGCTGACGCAGTGTGCAGGTGAGTCGCGGCGGCGGGCCAGCACACCAGCTGCTGCAGCAGCTCCAGGACGCCCTCGTCTGCTGCTGCCTCCTCACCTATAACCAGGACGTAACGCCGGGCAGTGGCCACATTAGAGGCCGGCTCATCCCCAGCTGCCCCTGGAGGCTGCTCCTGTGAACCAGACAGGTCATCAAAGCGTGAGGCAGACCAGAAGTCTCCTGCAACATTGGTGGCCCCCTCGTCCTCATCGCCCTCAACGCCCAGAAGCTGCTGCGCACGCGCCGTGACGTGCTGCAGCAGCTGCAGCAGCTGGTGCCGCAGGCTGCCAGGCCGTCCCGCCGCCGCTGCTGACAGGGATGTTACAGACGGGGCGGCCCCCAGGCAGCCCGCTGCAGTGAGGCTGGGCAGCGCCCAATCGAGCTTGCCAGGGAGAGGGCACTCCAGTGTCAGCATTTCAGCCTCCACCGAGACAGCAGCCAGGCGGGCGATGTGCTGCAGTGCATGCACATCCGGCCCACTAAGGAGCAAGTTGCCACCTGCATAAAAGCCCTCCACCAGCTGGTGTGCAGCAGCCGCGAGTGTGCTTGCGTACTCCCATTGAGCCAACGTGTTGAGGCACAGCTCACCGCTGACGGCCCCAAGCGTGGCGCTGCCACCGGGCCCAGCCCTGCCACTACGTGAGCCGCAGCCGGTGCCATGTGCCTCACCCTCGATGGCATCATTTGGCACCAAAATGGTGATGGAGGGTGCACCATCTTGGCTGCGGCTGCCGGATGTTGACGGCATGTGCCGCGCGGCCCGGCTGGACCCTGTACCTGCCCCTGCCTCCTCTCCTTCCCTGCCCTCTGCGCCCTGCTGCACCCCGCCGGGGGCATCACCGCCCTGTGATGTGGCGATGTCCCTTGCGGCCGTGACGGGCCGTGACGCCGCACGTCGGCCAAGCAGTGGAGGCGGCTGGGACATCCCAGCCAGGGCTGCCACTTTCAGGGCCAGCTGTTCCTGGGGCACTGGCAGGTGGTGCAGCCACCGTGGCCATATGTGCTGTGCACCCTCAAGTAGGGATGATGGGCCCCGTGTCTGAGTTTGCTGGCCTCCGGCTGTGGGGGCCTGTGGGGCAGCACCCAGCGCAGCTGTCCTGCTGCTGCTGCCAGAGGCGGTGGTTTCGGATGCAGGGGCGCTACCGCTGCCAGCCACCCCGCCTGCAGGCGATCCCGTAGCAGAGACCGCCGTCATGTGGGCCAAGTCAGCGCGCACGACTGCCAAGAGCTTGTCAATGTCAGAGGGAGAGATCTTCCCAATGAGAGACACACGCAGCGCTGTCATGGCCGGACCCTCAGCATCTGTCATGTAGCTGTGCCACAGCTCCACCAGCTCGGCATACCCATCGTTGTGGTGTGCAGCTTGGTGGTGGCTGCCTGCGGCGCCTGGCGTTTGTGACAGGGCGGGTGGCACCACGGGCGCAGGTGCGGATGCAGCCACCGGCGCAGGTGCCGGGGACGCAACTGGCGCCGCTGGCAGCATGTCTGCGGAGGTGACTGCTGCAGACGGTGCTGCGGGTGCAGGCGCAGGCACCGTGGGCGCTGGGGTTGCAGCAGCTGTGGGCTGCACGCTGCCAGGGGCTGCACTGACCTGTGCAGCCAGAGCTTCGTTGTGGGCCCGGATAACATACTCAAACTTGCCAGTCATCAGGGCACCCAGCTCGCGGCCCATGGCATGCAGCAGCACTCGGGATAGCACGTCCTTGGCCCGTTCGTCTGCCGCGCCACTGGACACCTCCCGGCCCACCTCAAACACGAGCCTGGGGTCAGGGCATGGGAGGGTTTCGGCAGCAGTTGGCTAAGGACGGTGCAAATCAAATATTCATAGATGCGCCAGAGTAAGATGCCCAATTATTATGATGTGCGGGGGCAATGGTGTGTGTGCTGAACATATTGACAATCTGCGACCATGACCTTGACCTGTGAAGCGCATACACGAATGCGAAACGTGTGGATCCCGGGTGGTTGTTCATGGTTGAGGGCCCATGCGACCTACCGCTGTACGACGTCGGATATGCGCCATGCGCCTGGCTCCACATGGGCCGCCGCAGCATGCAGCCGGCCAGTGATGGCCAGCATGCCTGCGGTGCCAAAATGCCACGCGTGAGGCAGCAGGTGCGCGCGCACGAGGTGCTGCACGCAGCCCATGAGCTTGTCGAGCGTGATGGCCAACACCTTGGCGGCCTGCGCCACCCCCAGAGGTCCGATCGCACGCAACTCTGGGATGCGTGCGTGCCCTGTCGCCAGCTCCCGAAGTGTGTAGTGTGCCACAGCGTTGAGCAAGGTAGAGCGGGAAAAGGTGGTGAGAATGGGGTTGCCTCCGGCCGTGGATGCCTGGGTGCCACTGGCAAGGTCTGCTGCAGCCGCAGCATTGATGTGGAGCGGGTGCAGGTGGCGCCACACGCGGGGGCTGACTTGCTGTGACCCTGAAACTAGGTAGCTGACCCGTGAGGTCGCAGCCACAGACACGCCCTGCGTACTGATGGCGTTGTACATGCCACCATGCCCGCCCACCAGGCTGCCTGAGTCCAGCAGCTGCCGAAGCCACTCCAGGCACGGGGCAACAACCTCCGCGGAAGTTCCAGCTGGAGTTGTGGTTGGCAGGCCTGCCGCTGCCGTACGCATGCCGCTGCCTGCGCCCGCCGCAGCCGCAAGGGATGGCTCCACTGGGGTATGTGCCTGGGCTACCGCACTGAGATCCTCCACCACCACAACCAGCCGGTGGCCCAGAGTGGGCCGCAACGTGCCCACACCCGCACCCCCCGTCAGCCGCCACGCAACGATCTCACTCAACTCACTCGGCTGAGTCAGCGGGGACAGTGTGACCCCAACTACATCTGAACGGCTCTGGGGCGCCACTGTGCCAGTGGCCAGCAAGTGCCGCAGCAGCGTGGCACGGCCACTGCCCACTGAGCCCACAACCACCGGGTGGCCTCCTGCCCGCAGCACAAGTGCTGCCACGTGCTGCAGTGCGACCGTGAGGCCAGACGGCACGAAAAAGTGGCGCTCCCCTGACAGCGGGTCGGTGAACATGTGCCACCGCGCAGCACCACCTGCGCCGTGCTTGCTGCCGGCGTCAGGCAGTGGATGGTGCAGCCCATGGCGGGTGCTCATGATGGGCTCCAGCGCAGCCGTCCAGGGGCACCAGTCCCCCGCCTTGGGCCCTAGTAGGAAGCCCCCAATGGAGCCCCCCCGAGGCAGAGCCCGCGACATGTCTGACACCGCAGCCCCCTCCTTGATTGCAGCTTCCATGGCCTGCCGCTGGAGCGTCTCCAAGGGCAGGGATGCGAGCGCCCAGTACAGCGAGAACAGCGCGGCGCGGCCCAGCAGCAGCTGCGAGCCAGCCGATGCACCAGGAGGTACGTCCAGGCCCGCCACCACCTCTGCAAACAGAGCAACCGCGCCACGTGCAGCTGTCGAGAGCATCACGGCGCCATGCTCCACGCCGGGGGACAGAGCCATTGCCGGCGCCCCGGCCGTGCCGAGGCTGGATGCCGCAGCACCGGAGTTGGGGCCGGATGTGGCGGACGATCCCAGAAGGATGGGAGCTGCGCGTGCGAGCACTGCACTCATCAGCGCGATGGGTCCCTTGGACAGCGCGGCCGCTGCCTTGGGGCCGGCCCCCACCAGCCGGCGCACCGCGGCGTGCACGCCTTCCTGCACCATCGCGCCATCCAGATCCACGATGTTGGAGGAGACACACAGCACAGGGGCCGCAGACAGCAGCAGGGGTGACACCCCCGCCAGAGAGGCAGTTTCCCACACGACCTTGGTACGCTGCTTGAGTCCAAGCACGCTAGCCACTCCTGAGCTCTGGTAGGCTGTGCGTCCTGTGAGCAGGGGCATGAGGGCCTCTGCAGCTGGCGTGCCGAGCGGCCCGTCAAACACGACCCACTCGGGGCCGCCTTCGCCGACCGGCACGGCCGTCACGCGGCCAAGCGCAGGGCCCCCGGCACTGGGTGTGGGCAGGACGTCTAGCTGCGCCCAGCGAGGCGGCTTCAGCTGCCAGGCGGGCGGCTCGTCCAGCAGCACCTCGGCCCACTCCTCCACCACATCAACCGGGACATGGGCGCTGGGGCCGGCTGGGCCGGCGCCCATGTTGGGGAGCACTGACTGGGGTAGGGGCAGGGCTTCTGGGTAGATGTGTGACACGCGCAGCTGGGACACAGAGGATGAAGCTCCCGAGCCTGCTGATGGGGGTGGCGTGGCCGTGATGGCTGCCATCGCGCTTGCCAATGCCAGTGTGCGCCACACCGTGGACTTTCCGATGCCTGGCCTTCCCACTAAGATGCAGGTGCCAGAAACACCCAGCATTGCAGACAAGCTGGCGGCGGTTGAGCTGAGCACGTCCCGGTGCGTTGCCGCCAACGGCAGCATCGCGCGTGTTGTGTCGGGCATTGTAGGGGCCACTGACTCTGGCGTGACAGATGGTGCGGGGGGCGGCTGCTTGCTGGTCTGCCGGCGCATGGGTGTGGGTTGCAGGGAACCTGGGCCACCCACAGCCGCGCTGGCTGCAGACTTTTGTTGGGCACCTAGCAGCTTGTCCAGAGCTGCAGCCAGCTCTGTTGGCGTGGGCAGGCCAAAGAGGGAGCTGGATCCATGTCCCTGTGGCCCCGACCCAAAGGGCCCTGCTGCTGAGGGGACGGGTAGCATGCTGGGCCGCATGGGAGTGGCTGGTACAGAGGCGGCGGGTGTCTCTGGGCCTGCGGGAGTGCGTGGCGCAGAGCTGCTAACAGCCTGGTCTATGAGGCGCACAAGCAGGGGGACGTCCTCTGGCTCAGCCGCGCCCACCAGCACAAGCCGTAGTGCAGCATCGATTGCATCCACTGCACTGCTGGTGGCGGCACAGGGGCCGCCTGCCATGGGGTCGCCACCCCTGAACGCGCTGGCAGCACTGGATGCGCGAGAGGCCGCCACCGCGCCATGTGCGGGCGTGGGGGCCCCAATGGATGTGAGTGGACCAGGGCCATGCACGCACGCCAGGAGCGCGTACACAGTGATGACATCGTAACGGTACTGTGGCCGTGGTGGCAGCTGCATCATGACCAGCCGCATCACCGCCCCCACGATCCGGGCGCCCTCTACTGCATCACGAAGCCCCATGCACCTCAGCCCTACCTCCAGCAGCAGCCCACAGTCGGGCGCTGAGAGCGTGACAGCCCGCGCCAGGCGTCTCAGTGTCTCGCTCAGCTGGCTGGGTCCCACATGTGTGGCTCCCAGCAGCGCCTCATGGCCCGGCACCAGGTAGGCCGCCGCAGGCAGCGACACAAACACGCATGCGGGCGCGGGCGTGTCCGGCTGGGCGGTGCGTGCCCATGGCGAGCTAATGAGGGACGGGGCACCTGGCATGGAGATGGACGGGGTGCCGTAATAGAACGCAGCCCACACAGAGTGTAGCTGCTGCCCAAAGGTGGACAGCGCCTGCAGGTTGAGGCCCGAGGATCCATCCACTGCCAGCCAGCAGTCTGAAGCCAGGGCTCCGGCAAGGATTCGTGCACTGGTTGCTGGCGAGGTGTCTGGACCCAGCTCCGCGCCCACCCAGAACTTCCCAACTAGTGAAGCCATCGCACTCACGGCGGCACGGCCCGAGCCCTGGCTGCTTGCAAGTGATAGCCCCACGATGGGTGACGTCTGCAGCGCATTTACAGCAGACAACAGGCCGGGCTGGCTGACGGGCAGCACCGTGGGTGCGACGTCTACAGGGCCGCCATGGTACTCCCATCCATATGGCAATCGTGTCTGCAGGGGGGACAGCAGGGGTGCAGCCGCAGAGATTGGTGGGCGTGCAGCACCTTAGGATGACGTGCCCACTGTGGCATGAGATGGTCACAGTATGCAGCTGTACATCCAGCTGTAAATCCAGCTGTACATACAGTACATACAGCTGTACATACACGTAACGCAACTTGCAATGTGCATCAGGCACATGCATGGGATCGGCTCCAGCAGGCCAGTCATCTGAAAGCCGCCAGTCAAGCAGTCAGTCAGTCAAGCAGGCGACTGACCTGGGCAAATGCGATGTACAGGATGTCCTGATCAGCATCCCAGTAGTGCCGCACTTGCCGCAGCCACTCAAAGCTGTCAGGCCCAGCCACGTCGCCCGCCACCAGCACCTCCACAACCTGCCTGTGCGCCACACCTGCAGCTATTAGTGCCTGCAGCCCCTGTGCTGTCTGCTGCGCAGCTTCCAGGTCCAAATCTGGCACAGCCTCATGAGGGGACGCGCTGCGGTCCGAGCCCGATGGTCGCGCGCGTGCTACAGCTGCCACAGTGGCCTGCGCCACACGCAGCTGGTGGGCCAGCGTCTCGAGCCGCAGCACGCTCTGGTCACACAGGTTGCGCAGCGCGCCACGCTCCCCACCCGCGGTGCGCGTGAGTGCAGCTGTCACAGCTTGTGTCCACACCATGGCATCCACCAGCACCACGCACTGTGTGGGGAACGCTGCCACCCATTTGTCCGCCTGCAGTGCAAGGGGCCGACCGTGCCACACACCAAGCCCAGTCAGGCGTGCAGTGTGGTTATTATTGTGCCAGAGCTCGTGCCAGTCACATGCGAACCATCTCCAGGTGGCTGCTATGCAAAGTGCTGTACATTCCCAGCACTGGCCACACAGCCTGAGAAGCAAGCCCGCACATGGCGCAAGCCGGGCCTCACCCTGCACCCCCCTGCTGCTGGTGCTCATGCATCAGTTGCTGCAGCTGGCGGACACACAGAGAGACAAACAAACACACCTGCATGTGCCCACACGCCTCAATGCAGCTCTTGGTGTGCGCCTTGACCGAGGCGCGCAGGGACATCTCCAGCTCAGACAAAAAGGTGGCCAACGGCTTGCTGGGTGATGCGACCAGGTCCACCACAATGTCCATGACCTCACCACTACTGCCCACAGCTGCCAGCACCTCCTGAGGGCCCCAGGAAGCTTGCTGCCCCCCGCCTGCATTGCTGCCGGCGTTGGGGTTGGACAGGGAGAGGCCACTACCAGGGGAGAAGGCTCCGGGGGAGTGGGGAGAGACGTAGGTCGGGTCATCATGGATCACGCTCAGCCCAACCAGGCCGTGGAAGCACGTGCCCAATAGCGTGGACGGCAGCAGCGACACGTCACCCGCTACTGCCAGCGCCTCCAGCAGTACACGGTCCGGTACAAAGTACGCACGGGGGAAGGCAGTACGGATGGACGGCAGTACAGCAGCGGCCACCATGTTGACGACCTGGGTCATGGCTTCCTGCAGTACCTCGACCTCCTGGACCACAGTGGCACACTGGGGCAGCGATGGCTTCTCCTTTGCTGATAGTGAGAACTTGCGCCACACGGCCGCCAGCCCCTCCCACGCACTCACAGCATCCTGGGCAGCCGACAGCACCTCTCCGCAGGTCATTAGGCCTGACAGCCACATCCACAAGTCTTGGCATTTGAGCGCGGACTGCAAGTCAGGGCAGGACACACGAACATGCACATGTGTAAACGGGGATTCGGCTGATGGTCTGCCAGCTGTGGGCTTCCCGCAAGCCAGCCAGCAAGCCATGCCATGCACGATGAAAGCACGACGGTTGGGCGCTGGCATGAGCGGTCCCACCGATGCACACGCTCAGCGAAACGATGGGCATGGTTGGCTGCCCATGCATCCACATGGTGAGGAGCAGCAGGCAGGGAGGGACATGGTGAGTAGGGCAAGATGACTGCAGGCAGGGAAAGGCACAGCAGGCAGGGGCGGACACAGCACGTGGGGCACACCTGCATGACGCCCGTGACCCACGCCACCAGCTGCTCCACCACTTCATATTCAGCCATGACGGCGCCAAAGTGAGGTGAGCCGCGCACAGCGCCAAGCTCACTGTCAATCGCCCGCAGCTCCGCCAGCACCTGCATCATGGACAAGTGATCATGAACCCACACCCAGGTTAATCTTGTCCTGATCCTCCACTAATCCACCATCACCATGTGACAATCAGGTCTTCCAGGCAGGCTTCCAGTGGCATATGCCATGCTTGGCTCGCAACGTTCGCCGATGTGTCACATGGCATTTTGGCATGCGCAACCACATGGATACAGCCATCGTCATGAATGTATGGACTGGGGATGCAAGTTCCAAGTTTCATGGACTTTGTCTCCTTGCTGTAAGTTCTTGGCTGGGGCACTGCTTGTACTGTTGCTGCATTGGGCAAGCCCTGCCAGCTGCAGGGCAGCACTGGTGCAGTACCCCCCACGCAAGGCACAGCATGCGACCAACTGAAACATCTACCACGTCTGCACATTGGCCCGTCACGCCCATCCAACAGCATGTACGCTGTCACCCTTACCTCATCGCCGTTGGTCATGACAAACGCGCCCAGGGTCCGGTACGCAGAGAAATCCACCTGCGTACGCGCAACCCGTGCCTTGATACCATCCAGGGCACCCAGCAGCTGGTACTCCGCTGCCGCCACCTCCAGCGCACGGTCCGCGAGCGCACGCGTCTCAGGGCTCTCAGTGATCCGTGACAGCAGCTGCGCAAACGTCACGTGCTCAGCCTCCTCCTCCGCATCCACGAATGCGTCACGGGCTGGTGCGCGCTCACCCTCGGGCTGTGGCACATGGGCCAGCGGCTTGGACACATGCATCACTGGCACCACATACCGCTCTGACAGCACCACGTCCGCAACACGCTCGTGGTCTGGTGGTGCGTGGCACACCTGCACACGAAAGAACATGCACCCGACTTTGCACTTTTCCTCGACTGCCAAAGCTCAGCAACAGGTGCCCTGCTGAGCCCGGCACACTGCTGAGCACCTGAGCCTCCGTCTGGTGGTGAACGGGCTACGCAGGCCAATCGCAGCTCCTGTCCTCCCAGCAGGACAAGCGAATGTCCTGCCTGTCAATCTTCCACCCCACCCAAAGTGCCCCCGTGGAGTGATCCCATTGACCATTTCTGACCCCAGCTACTGCACAGCTCCCTCCCGAGGCCCGGCCGCTGCCAGTTTGCCACACCCCACCTTGAGCCACGCCAACAGGATGTGCACGTGACGTGGCTTGACACCCGGCTCACACAGCCGCTGTGCATATGGTAGCATGTCCTTCCATGCATGGAGCTGCGGGGCAGCAACAACCACATCCAGCATTTGCGAGTGTCGTAGCGAGTGTCCAGTACAGCCGCATGTGCTGGGGGTGTTGCGGCAGGAAGGGCGAGGCACATTTGAGCAGGCCCTTTGCTGAGACGTTAGAGTTGTGCCAGCTCAGGCAACCCCTAAACAGCTGTTCAGGCAAGAGAGCGTCTTCCCTTCAGGCTAGTTAAGGCCTGAATTAGAGAGTTGAAAGTTAGAACTGCTTGGTTCCGGTGGCTTGGGGCACATCTTAGGTTACTAGGAGAGTGCCACACGCACCACAAGAGCAAAGTGTGCGCCCAGCTTGGCCTCCTGTGGTGTGGCGGTGGCTGTGTCTGACACATCGTCTGACACGTGTAGCGCCTGGATGGCCTGCACCTGAGCCTCCAGGTCTACCAGCACTGACTCCAGCATCACCATCAGCCCGTCCGCAGTGTGGTGGGTGCACGGCAATGCGTAGAGATCATCACAGACACCTTCCCAGCGCTGTAGCACACGCCACAGGCCGTGCCGCCCCACCAGCACTGCACGTGCCGCCTCCAAGAGCTGCCCACTGCGTGTCAGCGTCTGCGTGTAGCATCGCCAAGCCGTGTGGCAAAGGTATGCAAGTGTCAGTTCGGAGTAACAATGCACATAACGCCTTCTCTGATACGACATCCGAGTGCTGTATGAAACAACCTCAGAGCTTTGGCTGGGCTCTTGAGCACGGTAATACCACAGTACTACCAGTCATGGGACCAACATGTGAGCTGTACAGGTGTAAACCATGCATTGCCCGGCCAAGTCATGCCGCCACCCCATCCCCCTTCCCCACCACCTGTGCCCCATTACCCCACCTGCATGACGGTTGCATGGGACAGCAGCTTGGCCCACGCAGTGCAGCGTGCCAGCTGCTCGGCCAATGAAACGAGCTGCTGCTCTGCACGCTCCATCTCAGCTGCCACTTCAGCATATGTGGATGTGGCAGCCGTGCTGGTGCCCAGGCGCAGCGCGTGCAGCAGCTGCAGCAGGTCAGACTCCATCTGCAGCAGGCTGTTCTTCAGGTGGTTCGTCATGAGGGACGATGAGTGCTGGAAGAAGTCAGCGGCTGCAACACACTCTTCATGGTAACGGGCGGCCTCTGCCTGCACCTGCTTCCACAGCATGTGCACTGGGCGCGCGTCCTTCACGCTGACAGCAACCTCTGGCATCGGCACGGTTTCATTGTTGCCTGCGCTGCCCGGCTGCGGCACTGCTGGCCGCTGCGGAGGTGATGCGTCCGCCTTGGGCACGGCCTGCACCAGCACAACCAACGACAACGCAATGAGGGGGCAGAGCTATGGTCAGCCCCTGCATGTGGCAATCCTGTATGCTTGCTCGCATGTTGGCGTGCATCTGGCATCAGCCTGACACTTGGCAACAGGTGTAAACAACAAAGCACGAACTCCAAGCCTCGGCCGGCAAGGCGCAACATCCAGAGCCTTGCATGCGAGCTGACAGCGCGTCGGGACCCCCACAAGGAAGGCCAGTATGCCTTGCAAGTCATCCACCGTGCCCGCACCGCCATGATCACGGCATACAGCTTGCCCAGGTGCTCGTGCATGAAGCGCACGCGCTGGCGCTTGAAGCCGTTCTCCTCCAAGTGTGGCCAAGTGGCCTCAGTGTGTGCAACAAACTCAGGTAGCTCTGCAGATGTGCATTGTGTAATGTGCGTTTGTGACCATCTCCATAGGACACTTTTGGTTGGAACGCAGTGGCTGCTGGGACTGGGATTGCGCAGTTGCGATTTGCACTGAATGCGGCCCGGCTGGCAAGGAGCTCCACTGCGCAGGTTGTGCTCTGTGCCGCCGCAGCACGCACAATGGTCGCAGGTATGGGTGTGCTGCCGGTCCTTTCCCATGGCTATGCACACGTGCGCACACCTGACGGCCTGTTGCGCAGGCGGTCGGTGTAGCGGGCGAGGCGAGCAAGCAGATCCTTCAGCAGGGTCGTCATGTGTGTTGTCAGGCTGGCCATCAGCGCCGCATACGTCTCGCCCACCTGGGCACGGCATGAACCAGCCAGCCAAACAGCAGCAGCGGGTCTTCAGCAGGCATGCACCTGGCCATATAACTGACCACAGATCACAACAAGGCGGCATGTGGGATTGGTGCAAACCAGTGCGCCGGCAGACACGGGCTGATAAGAATGCCTGGCGGATGTGTGGGTCATGACACGCTGAGCCGCACCCACCCGTGGCATGAGCTTGGCGCGCGTGGGTGCCATGTCAAAGTGCAGCAGGCCGTGCACTGAGGTCGTGCGGTGCTTAGCCAGGTCCTCCAACCACGTGCGTATGCTGACAAGATCAGACTGCAGCCGGTCGGGCAGGTAGTTAGCTGCTCGGTACGCGGTGGCATCAAACGCGCACACGAGTGCCCACTCCACTTCATGCCCCACGTAAGGGCGGAGGTTGAAGTGGCGCAGTACAGCCATGTACTGCCGTTCCACTTGCTCGTTGATTCTGTCCACGAGTGCAGAGGCGCCAAGGGACGCACGCAGCAGGTCGATGACAGCGCTCGCCCGCCAACCTGCGCCCCCTGCTGCCCCCACGTCCCGACCGTTAGCACTGCCACGCGTTCCGGGCGGTGCGCCGCCCGTCGCCGCGTACATTGCGTGCGTTGAGCCGAGCAGCTCGCGCATGGCTGCGCGAACCTCTGGATGCAGCCCCAGCCCCAGCGCAGCCTGTGCTGCCACAGCCAGCACGTCCCTCACCACATCATACAAGGCACCGCACAAGTCTTCTGCAGCAGGCTGAAACACAACTGGTGGCCGGTAGCCCGCTGCACTGCCGGGCGCTGATGTGGCCCCTGTCACACGTGACATCATAGACAGCATGGTGTCCATGTGACGTACAGCACCATGTGCAGCGCCTGCCCCCGGCCCCATGCCGTTGTAGCTGGTGTGGCCTGAGCGTGGCTTGCCAGGGCTGCCAGGCAGGCCGTCCTCCTCCTCCTCCTGGTACTGCAGGGAGCTTTGCACCTGGCCTGATACCAGGAACAGGCCCTGGCGGCGCGGCAAAAAGATCTGCAGGGGGCCATGCAGCACATGCACAGAGCCAGCTCTCAAGGCACAGCGCGCCAAGTTTACATGGTGCAGGCCTTCAGACAAGCAGAGGCAATTGCAGGCGCAGTGCCGCAGTGCTGCTGCTTGTCTTCCCAGCGCAGGGATTGCGCCGCACCTGGTGTACCGCGATTGCCAGGGAGAGGCGTGAGAGGTCGGTCATTGCTGTTAGCACCAGAGCGTCAGCCAGCATTAGGAAGGCAGGCAGCTTATCGCGGTCCCAGCGCGCGGCAGCCACAACACGCATGCGCGCGTTGTCATCCTCCCGCGCTAGCGCCTGTGAGCGTGCCCGCCACGCGTCCTTGCCTGCGGGACAGGCAGGCAGCAGCCTCACACAGCTGTGTCTATACTTTGTGCTCGTTGTGCGGCTTGCACCCACACCAGCCACCCCCCAAGACAGAAGGAACAAGTCACTGGAGTGACAGAAGGGAGGCATCCGCGCTGCCCCCCTTGACGTGCTTGGTGCGGAGGCCACCCTGCCGCTGGAAGACCTTGCTCACCCACCTGTTGTGTACTGAAAGCGCTTTTCACGTGCTTCACGTTTCGTGGGCCGAGCAACTGCCGCGCTTGCCTCCCGCAAGCTAATGGCCACTGCCGCTCCTACTGCCTGCACCTGCCCCACTACGAACTGCACCATCTGTGCGAGCGAGTTCTGTACTGCCGCCTTGGCCTCACCCCTCAGTTTCCGGAACTCAGCCAGACTGTACGTGTCCTGAGCACCACCGATGTGGCCCAGCTGAGCAGGCAGCCCGCCTTCAGGCAGTGCCTCTCCTTGCTGCAGCAGCTGCCTCAGCACCTCCATCACTGCCAGGGCATTGGAGCTGGCGGCAGCACCCGCCTCGCTCTGCCGCCGCCCACCACCCTCGCCGACGGGCTGTCGGACGGGCAACACGGCTTGCCCTGCAGCAGCCGCGTCTGGTGGTGTCGCCCCGGCTGTAGATGCTGCGCCGCCTGGTGGCAGGGCTGATGCGGCCGCAACTGAATCGTCTGCAGCCGCGTCCGTGGCAGCCCCGGCCTGGCCATTCGTCTCTGAGTGCTGGTGTAACAGCCGTATGCCGCCAGGCCCGCCCGCAATGCTGGCCCGGAACTTCTTCGACATGGACGCCAGCGCCCCGCCCATCTCACTCCTTTTACGCAGCAGCTGCTGTGATTGGCGCAGCGCATCGGCACGCATCGAGTTGGTGGGGCTCCCTTGGCGTGGTGGGCCTCCAGCGGTTGAGCCCGCCACAGGGCCCCCTTGCAGCAGGGGCGATCCCGGTGCTGCACTGCCGGCCTCGCCCGGCGCTGGCTGCAGCTCCTGAAGGGCTCCGACGCCGTCCTCCAAGTCACTCTCACTCGCATCCTGGTGATCCCCCCCATGCTGGGAAGTGGGCTTGTTAGGAAAAACGCCCTCATGCACACGTACCCATCCCACACGGCCCCCACCCAGCTGCCGCTGCTTCCATGCACCAGCTGGATCCTCAGATGCAGTGAGTGTCATGCGCCGGATGTGCATCAGCGCCTGCATGGGCAGCCACCAGTGGCAGGGGGGGCGGGCGCAACCTTCGTGTCAGTGCAGGTTCCAGCGCACAACAGGGCCACATTAGGCATGCATCGCGCCACCACCCATGCCCGGCATGCATCGAGTATGCGACAGACTGGCAGCTGCACGTGCGTGCGTGCACCACACGCCACCATAATGTCCGGAACAAACAAACAGGCTGGCGGTCTCCCAGTGCAGTTACCTTGCCAAACGTGGGCGAGAGCACCAGCAGCGTGTCTGCCAGGTGTTGCTGGCGCTTGGCAAAGCGGATGGCGCGCACCGATGCATGCCACGAGCGGAACGCCACAAACAGCGACCTCTTCTTGAACAGCACCAGCTTCTTCAGCACAGCAAACAGCTCAGCATCTCGGATCCACTCATGGTGGGGTGTGAGGTCATACGCCACGCCGCCCCACATGTGGGTCACACCTGTCTGAGTGAGCACATAAAAGAAGCTGGGCTCCACGTCGGCCCGGTCCACGACCACAAGGTCATATGGGTCATAGTCCTGCGGCCGTAGGCAGGGCGCAGCGCAGGCACGCAGCACACCCCCACATCAGCCAGCAGCCAAGTAGCTCGGTCCATCGGATGCCATTTCTCAAACTTCTCAGCCAGTGGCGCAGCATGATCAGCCTCATCAGCCTGGGCCTGAAGCAACTCATCCAATCCCATTGAACACCAACTGCCACGGCGAGGAGGAGGGCAGCGGTCGCATGGCAAGCAGCCAGGCCCACAGCTTACAACATGCAGCCCAGCGCACCGAGCCCAGGGTCTAGCCCCCACGCACCTGCGCCTTTGGGTTCAGGTTGCAGAATACAATGAGCCCTTCCTTGGCGCCGCTGCTGGCAAAGAGCTTGACCGCGTCCATTCCTGTCCTGACATGTTGGGGCACATCGTAGTTGTGTGCCTCTGCTTGCGACAGCTGCGGCGCCAGCAGCAGCAGTGCCTGTGTGATGCCACCCCCTGCTGCTGGAGCGCCCAGTGCCCCGGCCGAGGCTCCATGGAATGGGAGCTTGCTGGTGTTGCTGAACAGGCGCTGAGTGCCGCCTGCCGGCGCTGTGTAGGTGCCCATGAGTGAGGCTGACATCACACCTGTGGGCTGTGTCACACTTTGGCACAGGTCTGCAAGTGCCAGATGATTGTGCACACATAAGGGTGAGATCAGTGTGACTGACTTTTTTATAAGAATGTGTGATGAGGAGAAGGAAGAGCCAACAAAGCGCCAATCTGCTTCGTGCGCACCAGGCAGCAGCTCAGCCCCAATGAAACCCACCTGAAAGCAGCGCTGGTGTGAGCATCGGTGCAGCCGCTTTGGCGGGTAAAGAGTAATCTGTGAGGAGGTGGTAAGTTGTACTCGAGTGAAGTACGTAGATGCAACAAGCAGATGCATAGCAACATCGCGCAACATATTCTGTGTTGAGATCATGCTTCATGCGGAGCAGGTCCTTCATTCACATCATCACATGGCATGCCGTAGCTGCCGTACCTAGCGCCGCTTCCAGCACTGTACTGCCCTTGAAGTCCGGATGCATCCACACTACAGGGAGCAACGTCGCGCACGTGTTGGTGCTTGCAGGCACAGCGTCATGCACAACATGTTCGCAGTCACACGCAACACGCAGCTGGGGCTCACACGCCAACAATGCATTCATGCGGCTGTATGCTGCTGCACTTCATGCTGGTGCCCCCATCAGCCACCACCTACAAGTGCTCTTGCTGATGCCTGAGCGGAACGCCATGGCTCGCTGCTTGATTGGTGATAGCTCCCGGGGCGGCTTGTGCCGCGTCATGGTCACGCTTTGGCTGCCTACTGTGCTGGTATCTGGTGGGGAGGCCAATGGGTACAAGTTCATGATGGGCACGGCAGCTGGTGCTGGCGGTGCTGCCGCACCAGGCACGCGGCGGACATGCGCTGGGCTTGCAGGTGCTGTCAGGCTGCCCTGGATGCCGCCAATGCGTGGGGGTGAGCCCTGTGATGTGTCACCTGCGCTGCCTGCCAGGGCCGCTGCCATGAGTGCACCTGGTGTGGGGGGCCCGCCACCTGCCAGGGCTGCAGCCATGAGGGCGCCCGGCGAGGCGGGCACCTCCCCATCATGGGGTCCGCATGCTGTCAGTGGGCGATTCAACACAGACTTGCCCTGTGTTCGTCACAAAGAAGTCGTCAGCTTACAAAGTGCGTGCATGCTGGCTCGCATACAGTCACGGCATGCAAATCGGCATTCTAAGAGGGGCCCTGAAGATCAAATGCTGCAATGTAACACGAGCTTCCAGGCACATCGTACGCATATCAAGACCATTTCCCGTACCTCTGCTGCAAGTCCCTGAAGCCCCTGGTCATTGACTGGCATGGGTCGGGGCTGCCCTGGCCGTATTTCCCTTCTTGGGATTGTGCTACTCATATCAATGCTTCATTGCAACACCATTTTTGCTTGGACATCTCCGAGAAAATCTTGAAATTTCAGCCTGCAGTATAAGGCTACTGATAAAGCTTTGTTGTCAGTCCTGTTGTTCATGATTTCATGTCCCTGCTGAAACTTGTCACAGCCCCGACGAGTCCCATTTGCTTGGGCCCATGATTCATGCTACAAAGCACGCCATGTAAATATAATACTACAGGAAGAATACCCTGCTCCTTGATGGCGGTTTGGGTAGGGTTTGGGCTTTTCGCCGCTCGGCACGATTCCTTTGCAGCTGCTCCTTTGCGTAAGCCTACACCCGTGATCCGCTCAGGTCCTCCAACCAGCAAAGCTGTTGGTCAACTCTGGGTTTGCAACAATGGGATAGCCCTAGTGCCTTGTGTGCACAGGAACACCCTATACACGTAGCCATGTCGAGTACAGGCACTCCAAGCGATTTTAGCGAGACGGTGGGTACAGGCTGAGCTCTTGGGCTGCCGTGCGTGACGCCGCTGCAGCATATTTCGGGTCTGGCCGGTCCCTGACCCTTGGTCAACCCGCGTCCTGCTGCAGAACGAGTGCTCTTTCCATGGGGTGCCCTACCTGCTCACCGTCTCCACCATTAATGGCGACACCATGTCCATTGAGGTGGAACAAAAGTCTGACGCCTCCAGATGGCGTGGGGATTTCACGTCAAGATGTGCGTGTTGGGTCAACAAAGACCATGTGCCACTCATGCAAGCCGGGCATGCACCATGCCTCATGCCTTCCAATCTGTCCATAGCCGCACGCACAGCCGGCTGGCAGAGCTGACCCCTGTGGCACCTTGCATGCATCATGATGTGCACAGACATCGAGGACATTACGGCAAAAACAGGCAACTTCAAGAAGTTCACAGTCTTTGTCAAGATGCTGCTGTCTGCGGTCAAGGCAGCATCCGACAGCGTATTCGTAGACCTGCTGACCTACCAGGACCTGGAGGTGCTCAAGCAGCGCAAGGCAGGGAGTGCTGCTCAACCAGCAGCTGCAGCTAAGCCTCCTGCAGGCAGCAACAAGCGTTACCTCATCCTCACCTACGCAGCAGAGTTTGACCGCGTGCACTACCCACTACCGCTCCTGTACGAGGAGAACCCTGACCCCCAGCACCTAAAAAACACCATCACCCAGCTGCGTGCTGAGGTGGAAGCGCTGTCTCTGGACCAGGGGGGTGGAGGGCGCCGCCCTACAGGCACAGCCATGGCTGGCGCAGGCAGTGCAGAGGCTGCAGCCGAGTTGCGGCGCATGCGTGAGGAGAACGCAGCGTTGAGGCAACAGCTGAAGCAGCTGGACCGGGCGGTACGCAGCGACCTGCCGGACAACGACCGTGCGACCGCTGAGGCGAGGGAGCTTGGGCGGGAGCTCAAGGCGGTGCGTTCACAATGAGTGAATGGAACTGTTCAACCAGCTATCATGACATTGCCTTGTCATGCTGTCCGGAGGGCATCACGCATGCCGGGCACGCAGCCCGGCACCCACAGTACGAAACTAAACCTTCCTGTGCAGCGGACTGATGCGAACCTTTCTCTGGGGCCTGGATGCGAACGGTGCCGTTGTGCAGGTGCGCAAGGAGCGCGACCTGCTGCTGTCGCGTGTGGAGGCGATGGAGGCGGACCTGGAGCGAGAGCGTGGTCTGCAGCGGCGCGAGCTGCGGCGTAAGGCGAAGGAGCTGCAGGAGGTGCGGGGCTGGTGCCCAGATGGCTGAAGTTCCAGCGCGCTCACTGTTCACGCGTGTGCTTGGGGCAGAGGACGTGGTCAGGGTGGTGCTGCACTGCACCTGTAGCTTGCGATTGTATTGTTGCTGACCACCATAGTGACTAGTTCGGCCAGGCAAGTATCAACGGGAAGACGTGGCTGTCTGCCCCATCGGCATGTGCGCAAGCAGGCACTGGATGAGCTGGGCCGTTCTCGTGAGCTGGTTCGCGAACTGAAGCTGCAGATACGGCAGCTGCAGGACGATTTGGACACAGCCACGCAGCGGCAGATGTCGTCCGCAGACCGCATCCGCGCCACGTACGGCGCACGGCCCGACTATGGGCGGCAGTACAGCGGCGGCCGCGCAGGCAGCAGGGGACCCGCCATCCCCCTCAGCTCCTCAGGGCGGCGGGATGCAGGTGCGTCCCGCAGTCGTGACACAGCCAGTCGTGAGCGCGGCCCTTCCCCTGGCTCCCGGCCAAGTTCTGCGCCGGCCAGCCGGTCAGGGCCTCGCTTTGACCCCACTGAGTATGTGCGTCAAAAGCGTGAGTCGCTGGACCGCCGCAGCACCGGCGGCGGCTCCAGCCGCAACCCCACGCCCCCTCGTTCAGCAGCCTCGTCAGCGCGCGGCTCGCCGGCCGTCAGCCGGCCGTCAAGCGCGGAGCGTGAGCGAGCAGGGGCGCGAGGCTACTCACCGATGGGTAGCCGCCCCACCAGTTTGGAACGTGTGCGGCCACGGCCAGTGGGGCCTGGTGACCGAGGGTGGCCGCCTGCGTTGGATGTGCATAGCAAGTCGCGCGCAAGTGAGTGCCCGGCACTTATGGCTGGTGTGCTGGCAATGGAACACAATGATACATGCCAGCAATGGCATCAATGTTGCACTGCCTTGCTGCTACTCACCAGAACCCTCCAAAACCTGTTGCCTTTCTAAATGCCCTGCATCACCAATGTCTGCTCATGCAGGCTCACCATCCACCTCGACTGCATCAGCACGACGGCCAGCCTGGGGCCAGGCTGACACCAGTGGCGGTTGGTCCAAGTTCCCACCTATTAGCGGTGCGGCTGGTGCTGGTGGGCGCGTGGGCAGCAGCGGCAGCCGGCCACAGTCGGCGGAGCGCGCGCAGTCACCTGGGCGCGCACTGCAAGAAGTCAAGAAGAAGCTGAGCGAGTTTGTGACCAAGAAGAGCAGCACGTCAGAGGACTTGGCGGGTACGCTTGCAGCAGCCAGCTCCTCAAGGGGTGCAGGCCAGCAACCGTCCGCAGGCGTGGTTGCTGGCGGGGCAGCCGGCACGTCAGGGCTGGGTGGTCTGCCTCGCACCAGCTCAAAATCCGCACTGTTTGATGACGCGAGTGCAGAGATTGCGGACATAGACACGCGGCTGCATGCGCTGCAGAACTTCCTGCGCATGGCCAAGGGTGCAGGTGGCAGCAGTGTAGCAAGTGGTGGCATGGGCATGCACTAGTACCTAGCTACCTACACAAGACGGCAGTTCATGTCAGGCACCACACCCCCGCAGCCATGAGATTGTTCGCACGGTGCTGAGTGGGTGCCCTGGGTGGCACCAAGGTAGCAAGACAAGACACGTGTGCAAGTGTGCATGTGTAAGGCGCCACGCAGGTGTCTCGCCGCCTGGCGCAAACCTATAAGTGTGTGCCAGTTTCCAGTGCATTGGAACTGCACTGGCAAGCTGTAGAGCTTGGCAGGACATGGACCAGTATCAGGATGGTCAACAGGCAGGACCGAGTCAGCCGCGATTCAACTCATACGACCTGACACTCGTTTGGATGGGCAACTGCCTTCCATATGGTGAAACCAGCATGCTTACCCTGATCGTGATGTGCAACGTGCATGCATTACAGACGCTCCCTTCTGCGCATTCAGCAGGACAAGTGTATTACTCCCCGCCCCCTACTGATGCGTGACGGTTAATAATAATAATAACACGGCGTTTCACAGATGTGTCTGCATGCCGGAGCCTGACAGTCGTTATCTAAACACAAGCACTAGAGGACCAAGCCAGCCTGAAATACCGGGATATGCGTGACGGTTAGAAACCTTCTATTTGCTCCATCCAGCCAATATGCCTGTTGGCCTTCAGCGTCCTGGACAGCCACCTCAGCTGCAGAAAGGCCAGCAAAACCTAATCCCACACCATGCCAAGAACAACAGAGCTTGAGCCAAACCAGGCACAGCACACACTGCCTGCCTGACCCTTCTGCGGCCCCAACTGTACGGTGGCGGCGTGTACTGAATCTATTGCTGCTTGCGAGCACAGCTGTCCTGACGCTGGGTGATGCAAACAACACACTTGATGAAATGGTTTGGGGCATACTGGGTAAGAGCAGCGGCGGTCCTCACGCCAGTCCTTTGTGCTGCGGGTGGTGGATAAGACAGTATGCATATTGTCCCGGTTGAGTCGCAAGTCAGGTTCCTGCACGTTTGGGCATATGTGCAGACTGCCTGGCCCACCCAGTGCACAACAGCACAGATACAGGCAGACTTCCTGGTACAGCATGGGTGCCGCTGGAGTTTCGCTGAAGTTGGGAGGTGAATGGTCCACATGCCAGCATGCTGTCCGTTGCAGAGGCAATTGAGATGCTGATCAAGAACTTGTCATGTCATGCCTTGCGTCATGTTGCGACCTAGGCCTAGACCCCGCGCCTTCCACATGGCTACCTGTGGAATCCCATCATCACACTGGCCTATAAATTGTGAACGGGAGCAACCGTGCGGTGAATATCTGACGCGAACCGTACATCGAATCGTTCCTGGCGCACCAAAACAAAGCTGCAACCCCAAGCGTCCAAACAAGCAAATGTCGCTCCCGATCAATCCTTCTGAGGATGCAGCTGCGCTGCGCAAAGCTATGAAGGGTAATCATGCTATGTTGCATGCTGCTGGGCACACGAGATCGTGCACGGCTTGTGTTGAGCAAAGCACAGAATTTGCGGAAGCTGACACTGATTGGATTTGTCCTGGTGCACGCCCCGTGCAGGCTTCGGCACAGACGATGCGCGCTTGATCGCTATCATCGCAAACAGGACTTACGAGCAGCTGCAGGTGAGCTGGAGCTAGCCTCAGGCAGCCTAAATGCTGCACAGCTCGCACTCCATGAGCAAGTGTTTGTCGGTTTTCACCTGACTTGACCTAGGCATGACTTGCATGGCACGAGGCATGCTCCGCATGAATCGAGGCATGCACGTGCAGCTGCAGCTGCCATGATGTACGCATGCGCACATCCCATGCCTAGGGGGCCATCACCTGCTTCTTCAAACATGCGCATCTGCACACTGGTCAATGTGCAAAGCTGACCGTGTATGCTCGTTGTGGTGGTTCACGCAGACCCTGCGTGAGGTTTACCAGAAGGTGCGCCCTTGATGCATGCACCAGCAAAAGCGACCTTGCTGCGCGCATGCCATGCACCAGACTTCCCAGCTCTGCACGTGTGTGCTGCATAGCTCATCAGGGCATCAGGCATCAGGGCACAGTGCACAAGGCACAGCATATAGCACACGGGGCACAAGGCAGCTCTCAGCTACCCCCCAGCCGTCTGCTGCTATTTAAGCCACGCTCGCGCGGGTGCTGTGCGTATGCAGGAGATCCAACGCGACTTGGTCGAGGATGTGAAGAGCGAGACGAGTGGCAACTATGGTACGACTGCTGAGGTTATGGAAGGTTTTAGCTGTACCACTACATGGCACCTCGACGTAACACTCTACATTTTGCCTAGTCGCCGGAGGCCTGGCTGGGTGCTGCTCTTCTGCACCCCTGTGCGGTTGCTCCTGCCCAGTCTTCGCTGCTCCAACGGCAGCTCCTAATCTGCGCACGCTCCTCACACGTCTCCACAGAGATGGCCCTGGTGGGCTCTCTGTTGTCGCGGCCCGAGTGGGACGCCAAGCAGCTGCGCAGCTTTGTCAAGGGCGCAGGCACGAATGAGCGCGGGCTGATCCAGGTGCTCGCCCACCGCACCAAGGTGAGCCGATGATACCAAAAATAGGTGAGCTGCTGAGCACGTGTGAAACCCTGGACCCTGAACCCAATGTCGAGGGGCTGCCCACCTGTAGCTGTGTCGTGAACGGTGTCTCAACTGAAAGCTGCAGGACCGGTGTGCCAGCCCCCAGTGCCAGCTGTGCTCCACTGCACGGTTGCTGTGCTGCTGCTGCAGCCTGCGCCTGCTGCCGCATCCCGTTACAGCCACTACTGCTGATGTCCCCGCCTTGCGACCACTGCAGCAACTGCTGCGTTCACACTACTGCGTTTCTGTCACTACTGCCCTCACATCTGTGAGCTGCTACTGCCGCTACTGCTGCTACTGCCGCAGCCCGAGATCGAGGCCATCAAGGACGCATATCTGAAGATGTACGGCAAGACGCTGCAGCACGACCTGGAGGGGGACACCTCAGGCCTCACCAAGGCCTTCTTCGTGGCGCTTGTCAATGTGCGCAGGCTGGGATTGTGATGCAGGGGCTTAGTTTGGCAGCTGCTTGAGTTGTTAGCATGGTTGTGTGGGTGCAGGGCACGAGACAGATGGACGGCGGTTGTGGTGAATGAGGTGGTGGCAATGGCAGGTGCCACGCGGGTGCCAGCGACCAGCACGTGGTGCTTATATGCAGCCGGTTTGCAGCGTTTTCTTACTCGTCTATCAACCTGTGATTACCAGCTTTCAGCTACAAGAGTTTTATTGCTTGCGCATTGCTGCGCCTGGTGGCCCGGCACGTGCCAGCATGGTCCTGACTGTGCCTCACACGACCTGCTCGCCACACCTGCCGCAGTCCCCACGCGATGAGAACCCCATTGACCCCGTGGAGATTGAGCAGGACGTGAACAACCTGTACCACGCGGGCCAGGGCAAGTGGGGGACTGATGAGAAGGAGTTCATCCGCATCCTCACCAAGCATGGCAACGAGTGAGTTGTACTGCCTCACACGTGCTGCTTTGCGTGTACTGCCTCACGTGCACTGCTGTCCGTGTTGCTGCCCCGGTTAAGGTCCGGGATCTGGGGTTCTCAGTATTCCGGATTGTAGGCGAGGTGTGGGCTGGTGACTGGATCACCAGCACAGCCAGGGCTGACGGTCTACGAGCTCAGGCCCTTTGCGCTGCATGCAGCATCTGGGATCTGCTTGGCTGTACCCGGCGCGCGTGCCCTGATGCTGCTAGCCTGCCTGGGTGCAAAGACTGCAATCCACTCGAACCCTTTCGCATACAGCCGCACCTGACGCACCCGACCCCGACGTCCCAACCACCCCAACCACCTCGATCAGCCTGGCCGCCTGACAGCCCCACCCTCCCTACCCACCCCAACTGTTCCAACCTGTCAACCATTAACCGTCACAACCGCCTCAACTGCAGGTACCTCAAGGCGCTCAACCTGGCATACGGCCGCAAGCACGGTGACACGCTGGTGCGTGCGGTGGGCAAGGAAATGAGCGGCTGGCTGGCTGAAGGCTTGGAGGCCATGATCATCGACCACGACACGTTCTACGCCGACCTGGTGCGCGGAGCCCCTGGTGCTGCTGCACTGTTGTTCTTATCATATGTACAGTGTATTCATATCGCATGGTGCTGTCGATCTTGCCGTAGTTGTTGTTGCAAACGAAGTGTAACTATGGTTTACTGGTGCGCCACGTGCGGGGGGCCTGCCCCTCTTGGTGTGTTAAGAGCCCCCGCAGGTCAGCCATCATTCAGCCTGCTCCACATCCTCGTGCCCACCCATCCCACACGCCCCATTGGCCCGCGCTGGCCCGATGCACCATAGCTGTACTGGTGTAGCAGGCACCGCAGTCGAGGCTGCACATACCCGCAGCTGACATTTGTATTTGCTGCAATTGATTTGCCTGCAGCTGGTTCTAGAGGTGGTCTGGCTCCGGCATGCAGCCACATCCATGAAACATCCTAATCTTGTGCTGTATGTGCCCCCACAGATCTTCAAGGCTGTGGATGGCGCTGGCACGGACGATGAGACGCTCATCCGCGTGCTCACATCCCGCCGCCACCGCCTGCGTGGAATCAATGACAAGTTCATGGCCAAATGTGGGTGCGGCACGGCTGCAGCTCTGCTCTTAGACACCTGGTGCCTGCGACTAGCTTGACTCGTATCGGCTGGGGCCGGCTGCGAGGGTGTGGTTAACGTTAGCAGCTGTGCATGGACAGCATTTGCTCAGGAGGGGTGACAGGGTCTATTAAACAACCGCCAATCTGTGCAACTGTCTGCAGATGGCAAGAACCTGTACCACCGTGTGGAGGGAGAGGTGTCCGGCAACTACAAGAAGGTGCTGCTGGGTGTGGTCAAGGACTGCTGAAGATGCCAGTAACAGGAGGAAGCCTCGGTGGCAGGCGCAGGGGCCAGCTGCAGGGGCAAGCTGCAGGGGCCGGTGTGCTGATATGGATAAGAGCAAACCAGCTGGACACGATGCGGCTACAGCGGCTCATGAATCAGCGTGACGTGTGCGTGATAGCGGCTGAGGCCATGCAGCTGGTCTCTTTCAGTGGCTTGTGTGCGTTCCAGCCTGAGATGCGTGTGCGTGAAAAGTTCTGAAGAGTTTGTCACGAGGGGATCGCAACCATTGGCATGAAGGACACGAGCTGATGTGTGCTTGGGCCAGCTTTATTTGGGAAGGGAAGAGACCAGGGATGGGGATACATGCTGCTGCCATTGATTGGGGGCGCACATGCTGCTTGTTGGTGAGTGAGCTATGCAAGTGCCTGAAAGCAAATGTGCCAAACTGCATGAAAGCTGTGGAAAGGGGACGCGCTGCAAGAGCGGCCTCTCTGAGCGTGGTGGTTTGGCGGTTCTAGGGGTTGGCATCTTGATGTAGGCCACACTGAGGTGACGCTCTCAGGTAACTGATGGGTTGTGCATTGGAATGACATCCTGCCCTGCCATCCTTGCGCTGTGCTCGGCTACAGCTGTGCGCTGTGGCTTATTCTCTGTAATTGCACACCAAGTGACCCTGAAGAAGTGATGCGTGATGCACACGCACGTGTAGTGTCTGGCGCTTTGGGACCTGCAGCTCGGATCCGCGCCTGTAGCCGATGGTTATTGTGACAGGCGGTTTGGTCGCATAGCAGCAAGGTCTGCCTGTGGGCTGGGTACCCACAGACCTGGCACCCGCCTCAACGCAGCCAAGCAGGTGCGCATGCAAGAGTGCCAAAGGCGCGATGGATGAATGTGTGATATGTGACGTTGAGCAGAAATCCGTGATCTGGAGCATGCGTGCATCGTTGCACATTTGCTTGCGCGACTTGGAATGGCGGCAGAGCCAAAGGGGCTTAGCCTCTCCCTGGATGATTTGATCAAGCAAAGGCAGGCAGCAGGGCGTGGTCGAGGCCGCGGTGGACATGATGGTGGCACGAGGGGAGGGCGCTTTGGGCTAAGCACTCGCGGTGGAGGTGTGGCCAAGCCCTTCGGACGAGGCGATGGCTTCCAGCACCGTGGAGGCTTTGGACATCAGCGTGGTGGCGTCATCCAGCGCGGTCGTGGAGGCTTTGGTGGCCGGGGCAGGGGCGAGGGCTTCCAGCAGAACCAGTACCAGCAGAGCCAGTTTGCCCAGCAAAACAAATTCCAACAAGGAAACCACTTTCAACAGCAGCAGGGCTTCCCGCAGCGCTTTCCCCAGCAGCAACAACAATTCCCACTTCCATCAGCCAATCGTGGGGGCTTCGGACAACCGCGCGGGGGGCTCGTGCAACGCCCTGCATTCCATCAAAGCCAGCAGCTCCAGCAGCAGCGATTCCAGCAGCAGCAGCAGCCAGTGGAGGAGGTCTACGAGGAGAAAGTGCTGGGGGAGGCACAGGAGGAGGTGCCTCCACCTGAGGTGGTGCTTGATGAAAGCACGGGCAATGTGATCGCGCGCATTGAGGTGCGCGCCTGCATGCGCATGTATGCACGACCATCTGGCATGCAAGCAAGCTCTGCGTGCGCAGTTACGGCAGGGCGCGGCAGCACTCCATGTACACCACTCAACGGGCAGCATGCACTGTGCATCATGCATGCCTTGCACTCACGTGCTGCATGCCCACAGGACACAGACGTGGTGACCATCTTTCCAGATGGCAACATCCAGCTGGACACGGGCGGTTACACAGATGCGCCCACCCTTGCAGCAATGAACATGGTGCTCAATCTGCTGGGCATCAATATCGAAGACAAGGGCGGTGTGTGGCAGGTACGGTGATGTCACATGCAGCTGCACGAGGCGGATGGGGGGCCCACATCAGCCATGGCAGCAGTGGCAGCAGCAAGGGTGTGACATGACATGGTGCCTTGGTCCAAGTTGCAACACCAGCCGGCGTTTGTCTTGCCCAGGGATTCAGTTCCATCAGGGCACAGTGCTGTGATGTACGAGTAGAATACACGATGCACTGATGTGCTGCTGTACTGTGCAGGTTCGGGACGGCATGCGCATCTTGCGCTACTTTGACGGCATTGAGCTGGGGCATAAGGGCGCACTGTCGGCGACACGCGGCCACATCGTCCTCACACATTTCATGTGAGCTGGGGGCCCTGCTGCAAGCTGTGGGCAGTGCTGTCTCTGGTTGCCCTGCTTTTGGTGTGCCCTGCTGCTGGTTCCGACAAGAAGTCGTGACAGGGTGCAGCAGCATTCGACAGGCTTGATGGTTGCGCCGACAATTTGCTTGATCCTGGATGAACACACGACCCAAGGCATGCAATACGTGTGCACATGCTGTGTGTTGCACCTACAGGAGCCCTGAGGAGCAAGCCAATGCAGCGCGGCTAGCAGCTGCTGCCAGCGCAGCCTCTAACGCAGCTGCAGCTGCTGCAGGGCTGGGCATGGGGCTGGGCCGTGGGCTGGGCCTTGGTGCACTGGGTGGGCCTGTGGGCGGGGCTGGCTTTGGTGCTGGTGCGTTCGGTGCAGGAGGTTTTGGTGCAGGTGGTTTGGGTGCGGGTGGCTTTGTGCCTGGTGGCTTTGGGGCAGGCAATGCAGGTGGCTTTGGGGCAGGCAATGCAGGTGGCTTTGGGGCGGGCAATGCAACTGGCTTTGGGGGGGCAGCTGGGATGGGGCGTGGCCTCGCCAGCATGGGTGGTGCAATGGGAATGGGGCGTGGGGGGGCGGCGGGCACGACTGGGTTAACAGATATTCAGCGCAGGCTGCAACGACAAGGGCGGGCGTAAGGAGCTGTTGGTTAGCTGACGAAGGGCAAACAGGCCTGCACGCACAATCAAAGCTTCATGCTGCACATGCTGTGGCAATGTTTAAGCTGAACCAACGGCTTGGGGATCACCAAAGACGTATGTTACACTGATGGAGGATCGATGAATGCCAGAATGGGTCACGAAATGAACCGTCTTGCCTCTGGGCCTCAGAGCATGCACATGGAGCATCAGCTCAGCCAAAGAAGGAAACCAGCCAAACCAAACGTCATGTTGTACAGTCGGGTGTGATCAATCACGTCATGGCATTTACGCCTCCTCCTCCTCGCCCTCAAACTCGCCCTCCTCCTCAGCGGATGCATCCTGGTACTGCTGGTACTCGGACACCAGGTCGTTCATGTTGGACTCC
>BDCZ01000280.1:0-30044 GCA_001662365.1 Chlamydomonas applanata | reverse complement strand
TCTCGTCCATGCCCTCACCGGTGTACCAGTGGAGGAAAGCCTTGCGGCGGAACATGGCGGTGAACTGCTCAGACACGCGCTTGAACATCTCCTGGATGGCGGTGGAGTTGCCAATGAAGGTGGCGGACAGCTTCAGGCCCTTGGGGGGGATGTCACACACGGAGGACTTGACGTTGTTGGGGATCCACTCCACAAAGTAGGACGAGTTCTTGTTCTGCACGTTCAGCATCTGCTCGTCAACCTCCTTGGTGGACATGCGGCCACGGAACTGGGCAGCCGCCGTGAGGTAACGGCCGTGGCGGGGGTCAGCGGCGCACATCATGTTTTTGGCGTCCCACATCTGCTGCGTCAGCTCGGGCACCGTCAGGGCGCGGTACTGCTGCGAGCCGCGGGAGGTCAGGGGCGTGAAGCCGACCATGAAGAAGTGCAGGCGGGGGAAGGGGATCAGGTTCACGGCCAGCTTGCGCAGGTCAGCGTTCAGCTGGCCGGGGAAGCGCAGGGAGCAGGTGATGCCGGACATGACGGCGGAGATCAGGTGGTTCAGGTCACCGAAGGTGGGGGTGGTCAGCTTCAGGGTGCGGAAGCAGATGTCGTACAGGGCCTCGTTGTCGAGCACCATGCACTCATCGGCATTCTCCACCAGCTGATGGACTGACAGGGTGGCATTGTAGGGCTCCACCACAGTGTCGGACACCTTGGGGGAGGGCACCACGGAGAAGGTGAGCATCATACGGTCGGGGTACTCCTCGCGGATCTTGGAGATCAGCAGGGTGCCCATGCCGGAGCCGGTGCCACCACCCAGGGAGTGGCAGACCTGGAAGCCCTGAAGGCAGTCACACGACTCAGCCTCCTTGCGCACGACATCCAGCACGGAGTCGATGAGCTCAGCGCCCTCAGTGTAGTGGCCCTTGGCCCAGTTGTTGCCGGCACCGGTCTGACCGAAAACGAAGTTGTCAGGGCGGAAGATCTGCACGTCGCGCAGGCGCAGGGGAGAAGGCCTTCAGCATGGAGCAATGCCTATGAGTAAGCTGCATGGCAGACCACTGGTCATAGGGCTGAATGGCTGTTGGCTGGATGGCAGCTATAGTGGCAGCAGTTTCCGGCGTGGGCCTCACCTGGCCATAGGGCCCGGAGCGCACGGAGTCCATGGTGCCAGGCTCCAGGTCCATCAGGATGGCGCGCGGGACATAACGGCCTGCGGGCATGATGCGCATGTGAATGTGGGTGTGAGTCAAAGCAGTTGGTGCTGTACAGAAAAAGTTTTGACTGCACTGCTGCTGCGGCAGTCTTGCTGCGCCCAGTCGAACTGCAGGCTGGTGCCTTTTGACGTGGGCTGCATTCTAAGGTTGACGCTCACCACCGGTAGCCTCGTTGAAGTAGACGTTGATGCGCTCCAGCTGGAGGTCGGAGTCGCCATGGTAGGTGCCGGTGGGGTCCACGCCGTGCTGCAAGCGAATAACACGCAGTCTGGTTCAGCATGGCCCTTCCTGGTGGGAAGTTGGGGTTTCGGCCCTGCAGGGCCGCTACGTGTGGGCTTGGGCGCGCCCCGTGCACGTCCATGCTGTTCTGGGATGCGTGCACCGCGTCAAGGGGGCACAGGGATGCAGCTGTCGCAAGTCAACTCACAATTCATGGGAACGCGGCCTGGAAACATATGCGCTGAAGGCACTGCACAACCCATGCGCAGCCCAAACTGGCACCAAGCGCTGAGCGTCTCACCTCATCGGACACGACCTCCCAGAACTTGGCACCGATCTGGTTGCCGCACTGGCCGCCCTGGATGTGGACAATCTCGCGCATTGTTGCTAGTTTGCTGCTATCGAAAGGTTCAGGGTAGGCCGAAGGCTGGACGCGCGGCCCCTAAATTTTCTCCTTCGATTCCTGTGAGGTGTGGCACTTGAAGTTGGTGCAGCGCAAACAGCGGTGTGGCGTCGCGCTACTGAGCGCCGTCACTTACACGGGTGTGGAACGGCCCTCGCATAGTCCGGACCAAAAGCTGTCATCACTCAGCGGCCCATGGATGCAAGCCCGCTCATCCTATGCAAGCACATGTCAGAGCCCCAGCTTCGTGTTCAGTGATCCATGGCCATCGTCAAGGTGGCGGGCTGGGATGCGAGGCCCCCCATGATGCAGCGAATGGCCCCACTTTGAGTAAGAACTTGCGGAATCACTGGGCCAAGGACGGCAGACCCCACACACGCAAGTTGCCGTCATCCCCAGACGCAACCAGGTAGTTGCCGTCTGGAGACAGAGCCAGGGCTGGGCCGTCTGCCTCCAGGCATGGCAGGTCCTCTGGGTGCGTTCCAAGTTTCCACACCTGTGCACAACACAGCACATACAACATTGCAAGACCACCCGATCAGCCATGGGCCATCTACAACTCGCACTGGATGTTTGAGCAGTCACAACACAGGCCTGGTGGGTGGGCCTAGAGGCAAATCATACAACAGTGCAAAGGTACAGCTCACCAGCACGTTTGCCTCATCAGAGGCTGCACACCAGCCTTGTGGGTTGATGGCCAGTTTGCGCATGTCCTCTGACAGCTCCTCGAGCACTGCAGTGCAACTGCCGTCCTCAAGGTCCCAGGTCCGAATGCTGCCATCCAGCGAGCAAGACACAGCCTGGGTGCCATGCACCACCACGCCTGTCACATCGGCATCATGGCCGGTCAGCGTGGAGTGCAGCTCAAAAGTTGGCACATCCCAGACACAGATTGTGCCATCCTCTGATGCGGACAGCAGCTGGCGGCCATCTGAGGCCACTGCCATGCTGTGCACACAGCCGGCATGGGCCTCAAAACAAGCCACCTGTGTGCAGGTGCCTGCCTTTGCGTCCTTTGCTGGCAGCTGCCACACCTGCATTAACAGGCAGATGGAGAAGCAGGACAAGGACGGAGGTCAGAAGGGTGGGTTTTTGTTATGGCCGCAGCTGTGCTGTGATGTGGCTGGCGTCCAGCATGGGATACGACATGTGATCACACATAAAGCATGCAGCGTGTGGCTTTGTGCCCCACCTCAATCGTGCCATCCTCCATACCAATGCACAGCAGGCCATCAGATGCGAAGGTCACACTTGTTGCCGCATTGTCCAGCTCAATGCCCAGATCTGTTCCTGAGCTGCTGCCGGGCTTCTGTGCATCCAAGATGCGCACACCAGCCAAGTCAGACATGCCGCTCCAGGCCACGGCCACCTGGCTGCCATCTGGAGACATGGCCATGCCCCCAACGAAGTGATCTTTGCCTGGTTGGCTGCTGCCAGAAAACTCGTGGGTGAGCTGCAACTTGGCCACGTCAAACACGCGGACAGGACCGCAATCGGAGGCTACCCACAGCTGCTTGCTATCTGCGCTGAAGGTGCAGCAGGCCGGCGTGCCACTGCCCCCGCCTGAGCTCAGCGTAGCAGACTGCGTGCAAGGGATGAATGAATGAAGCAAGTGCCCGTCCGTGTTATTATTTTAAGTGCCCGTCCTGCTGATGTCTCGCACGCTTGCCGTGTGGTTGCTGAATGCAGTCGGCAGCATTGCAGCATGCACGATAAGCATGCACGTGCGTGTTTTACCCCGTTCTGCGGGGGTCCTGCAGAACGTGAGCCACGTACCAGGCGGCCCAGCGGCGTGCTGCCTGCAACAGGCGCAGGAGCAGCTGCATCACCGCTCTCCTCCTTTGCAGTGGCCCCGTTTGCATCCTTGCCAATGCTCTTCTCTAGCAGGGATGTAGACATGAGTGTGACTAGGTCCTCCAGATGCCTGACACGTGCCTCCAACGCCTCCAGCCTGCATGCATGCGTATTTAGATCAAAATAAACCATCAACGATCAGTGCTCTTTTCTGCATCCAAGGCAATCGTCACAGGTGTTGCCTGAGCCCTGATCTCGAGATGATGCATACTGTATGATGTGATGGGTGTCCACCCAGGGCCGCACAGTTACAAGAAATAGGATATAGGAACAATTACAGGCTGCTGCAGTTGTGGGGTTGGCACAGCAGATACGCCCATAGCACGTGCCTGGCAGCATCTGACTTGCTCTTGTCCTGTACATCCTCCGCACGCAGTACCGCCGCACTGATGTGGTTGGACCTATGGATGGCCCAGTATCAGGCATGGTGTCAGGCATGCACTCAAACCAGCCCACTACAGGCATGTACAGGTCACGGCCAGACACAGATGTGTGACAGAGGCCACAAGCACTGGACCTGAGGGTGCGGCCACGTTGACCGCATACGCTGTACACTTACGGCTCAGCGGTGCTCATATTAGCAACACCATCAGCTGGGTCAGACCTCATCACGACCAAGCTAATATTGCGGCTCACACTACTGCCGCCCCTGCCGTTGACCAATGGCTGGTGCGCACACGACCTCTGCAGGCAGCCATGCACCAGCATTTGAGCGTGCGATTGTTCACAAGTTGCAGCATTTGACGGGATGCTGTTGTAGGGTGTGGTGGTAGGGTGCTGGCTTGATGCTGTTTGTTTGTGTGGATGGCACCAGCAGGTCACACAGCATGTGGCTGGTGCTTATCTCATCCCTGCCAGCTCACCTGTTGCCGCACAATGGGCCTGCACAGCATCCGCCCTGATGCGATGGCGCCCGTGCGTGCAGCAGGGGCTGGTGCCCGCATGCATTGAGATCCCTGCAGCAGCATCAGATCCCTGCAAGTGACAGGAGCAGCCAGGTGCGTGCGGTTCAAAGCACGCATGGTTGGATGGCTGCGGTCACCGAGGCACAACATGACAGCCCCAATTGCAGCCTCAAATGCAGCCCAGGGCGGGCTCCTGATGTCATCTCTGCACATACAGTCGTAGGCAAGCAGCGTTTTTCATTACCCATCGCTGGGTGCTGTGCATGGAAACCCTGCACGCACCGTCGCCCTGGCTGGGCAGCAGTTGAGTGCGCTCAAAGCATGCATGGGCACAAAATTTGCCACGTTCATTGGCGTCGACTTACGTTTCAGGTGCGCAACAACGCACTTCGTCTTGCTGGCACGTCAGCTCCTGGCGTGTACACGGTGGCGGTGTCGTTTAGTGCCAATGAGTACTGCAGCGATGCATCATGCGATGCCTCCAAGAAAAGCTGGCGGTACAGGGCAGTACAGCCAAGCCTGGGTCACAACTTGCATGGGCGGTGACGAGCGGTCCTTCATGTGTGCCTTTGATGAGGTGGGGTGCAGTGCGCGAGCGATTATGAACGCAGGGGCAAATAGGGGTGTGGACATGCAGTGCTAATGCCATGCGCTGTCCTAAAAGCCCTTCGTATGGCGCTATGCAAGAAGGTAGGACGAGCTCTGGTACGAGTTGCTGCAAAACTTCACATGTGTACTGCGCATGTCATATATACCCAAAAAGTGGACTCTATCAAAACAGACTCCTCGTGCAATCTAAACCAATCCAGAAACCAGCAACCTGCAGCCAGACAACCATGTTCATAATCCCAGGCCTCACATCCCCCTCAGCGCTCAAGGCCTTCGGCTTGAGCACATCCTGATTGCAATTCATCCCTAGTGCACCCATAAACCCATAACGGCATAAGCAGGATTGAGAATCATCATGCACGCCACTCCAAAGCCCCCTCCCCTCTACCCCTCCACCCCATACCTCCGCATGCTTGCCCTGTTTACCAAGCATGTAAACGTGAGGGTCAATAAGGCTCCCAAGAGTAAAACCCCATGAAATCCCAAAGTGCTTCCGCCCACAGAACTGTGCCCTTTCCAGCACCTTCCTTGACATGCGATTCTCGGTTCTACCTGACCTGAGCAATTCTGGATCCCTCCCCGCATCCAATGTGTCCTGCCACCAGCAGGGGCAGTTTCGATCCAAAAACCTGCACACCCCACCTGAATAGGCACAGCACTGTTGCAGCGCCGCACCCTCTGGGCACATCAGCTACTCAGCTCTGTGTCAGCTTCTTGGTCTTATCGTACATGTAGCGCTTGCAGCTGAGTGTGACCACATTGTCTTCCTGTGACCGCCCCTCTGCAGCAATACCCCCCGGAAAATAGACGCGCAGCTTGCCTGACTTGCCAAAGGGTGCCTCGATGGTGCCCACTTCTCCTTTTCCCGTGATGACCTGCAGCACGCATAATCCAGCCCCACACTGTCAGTTTATGCCATTCGCCTGACATCACACAAGTACACCCATACCCACGAGGCACTCTGCCATGAGGCGCTCCAGTCAAACATCACAACGCAGCTGTTGTCATGGCATGCTCTGAAACTGATTGGTCAAACACAAGTCAAATGCCGGTTGAAGAGCAGGCAAACAGCTGGCAACAGCAGCCAGCTGGCAGCTGGCTCGCCTGACCTTGAGATTTGTGTACACATTAGGGTCTGTCTCCTTCTTGAACAGCCCACGCACGATGGCTGTGTTGTTCTCTGCCTGGACGCGCTCAATCACACCACGCTTCTCCTTGACCTGCAGGTGCACACCGGCAAACCAAGCAGCCACGTTGGCAAGTGCCCTAGCTGTGCACCACACCCCACGGAGAAGGAAAGAGCTGTGAATTTGAAAGCGCGGTGCACCTACAACCTATTGCGTATATCTATGCACCCTGCCACCTCATCCTCAGCCACCTAGCACCATACGGCAGCATGTTGGCTGCGATCCTAACATGAACAACATTGTAGCACTGCTGTCACGTTTCTACAGGAGCCTTTATGTGCATCACATCGCCAAGCAAGCTCGACCAGCAGCTGGGTGCCAATCTAACAACCACACACTCCCAGCAGTCCGTTATATTCTACCTACGTACTGCCTCCAGCTGCCCACCTTGAACACCCGTAGCCGCTGGAGCTCCTCAGGCTTTGCCGGATCCACCAGGGACACGAGCCGGCCGTAGAATGCAAGGCGGCACGTCTCCCCATGGATATCCGCATCAAACTTGGCACCGATCACCAGGGCATCCTGAAAAGACGACAGAAGGGTGTTGCATAGTGTGCTCGCCATGACGGTGCAACCAAGATGGCTGTTGATATACGTGGCTTGCAGTCACAGCATGGAGGGATCTGCTGGCATGCACGGGCTGCATCAGGCAGCGCAGCAGCGACACACAGTGAACTGCAGGTGGGTGCCCAAGTACAGAACAGCACCGGACAACTCTGTGAGAGCGTGAGACACACCTTTGGCGCTGTGACTGGCTGCTCAAAGTGCAGGTATGCCCATTGCGGTCCAAAATGGCGAGGGCCACCCGGCTCTCCAGTCCCTGCCCATGCGGCTGCCTGCTCCTCCTGCTTGCCATTGGTGGCCAGTGGACGGCCCTCGAGGCCATACAGCTCAGTCTGCAGGCATCAGCCAACATGTGCGGGGCTGCAACCTCAAGAGCGAGGACTTAGCCACGGACGCAGTGCACAAAATAGGTCTACAGGACTGTACGATGTAATCACTGGCATGCAGTGCTTGCATGCGATGGCAGCGGCAAGAGTTGATCATGCAGCTGGCTCGCATAACCTTCGGACATACCACCCTGGTGTCATCCTCGCCCCTCACACCTGGTTCAGGTAGTTGCGTGCCCAGTCAAATGGTGCCACAGCCCCCGACAGTGACATACGGGTCAAGTTCTCAATCAGCATCGCCATGGCCACCTCTGGTGCCACACCCTCACCTGTGTGCAGCAGCATCCAGTGCACGGCAGTCAAGCATGCCGTAGCCAAGTTTGGGAGTCACAACTTTGCAAGACATCATGCACTAATGTCGTGATGATGCCGTAGCTGCGGTTGCTTGGCACTCCTGGCATCCTGGCAGCACGGAAAGTTTGGGCAGCATGCAAACGCACCATCTGGGAGCCCAAAGAACATGAGATCTGCCATCACAGTCACGTGACCCACGCTGACATGGAACTTGGACTTGCCTGGCACCTGCAGTACGCCACATGCCGGCCAGTCAAACAGCGCCAACTGCATGGTGTGTGGACAATCTGGACGTGCCTGCCAGATCTGACTGTCGCCGTGCGCATGCACGGTTTTCACGCTGCTGCCGCTGGTGCCTCAAGTGGACACTGGAAGATCCAGGCACAGGCCACGCAGCAACCCAGCGCAGGCCCTCTCAGTTTCCAAGTGTAAAAGGGCTGTTTGCAACAGCGATTAGCACAAGGGCATTGCAGCCGCCGCTGGTCCCAGTGCCACCCAGGACCTCTCACCTTCCCAGCAAAGAACCGGATCTTTTCCACAGCAGCGATGGCACCAGTGAAACTGGGCACGGTGCCTGGTGTGCAAGCCAGCCCCCGCTCAATCAGACTTGCGTCCAGCTGCGTCACACAGATGCCCAGCCGGTCCCCTTGCACCGCTTTGTTGACCGGCCGCTTGAACATCTGCATGCTTTTGACCTGCTTCGTGATTTTAAGGGTTGGTAGTTCGATGGTGTCCCCGACTGACACGCTGCCCTGCAGCACTGTGCCTGTCATGACTGTGCCCTGCCCCTTGATTGGGAAGCAGTGGTCGATAGAGAAGAGGAGCGGCCCAGATGTCTGCATGCGTGGCTGCGCTGGCACCATGCTGATCAGGATGGCACGCAGTGCGTCTAGCCCCTCTGGTGCTGCCTGGGAGGCTGCGCTGGCCATGCCCCCAGCTGTGCTTGTTCCACCGGTGGCTCCACCGCCTGCGTCACACCATGAGCCCAGTATTGCTCTGTCAGAGCACAGGCAGGAGCAGGCATGCAGTATCAAGCATTTTGAGGCCAGACACAACGCCGCCCTTGCGAGGATTCAGCCAGCCCTGTGCAGTTCGGGCATTTCAAAAACACGAACCATTCGGCTTGAAAAGCAGCCATCTGGCCACGGTAGTCTGCACGCACCAGGCTTGGCGATGACTGGCACCATGGTGACCCCTGCAAATTTGGTCATGCTGAATGTCTGTGCGAGCCGCTTCTGCGCCTTGCGTACCGCCTTGGCCCGGTCTTCCAAAGGCAGCATGTCACACTTGTTGAGCACAACCACCAAGTTGCTTGTCGCAATCTCACCCACCACCAGGCACTCTGCTGTCTGCGTTTGCAGGCCTGCACGGGTTGTGATATTGCATCCAAGAGCATGTATGCATGAGTTGCTAAGTTTGGCGTCCACGGTCTTGTAATGGGTGAGCAGCCCTGGTGCACCCAGCATGCAGCCTGCTGTTGTTGCAGTACATCAGCGCAGCATGGAAAGCAACGGCTGCGTGCCCCTCACAGCCCGCAGTGCAGCCCCTGCAGTACAGCCTCTACTGAACAGCCACGCACCCTTGGTGATGTCCACCACAAGAATCATCATGTCAATGATCTGCACACCCCCGATGATGGTGCGGATGAGGGATGCATGGCCTGGGCAATCCACCAACGTGAACTGAAGCTCATCGTATGGTAGGTGCTGCAGGTGCTGCGGCATGGGCACCTGCATGCACATGGACAGTACGCACATGGACCAGGCTCCAAGGAGGAAACTGCTGGAGGTAAGGCACACCGTATGCGCATTATGCTGCTGCAGTGCCTGCTCCCAGCTGCCAGCATGATGGAGCAAGCCCGAGTGGAAATTTCACATCCTTACCCACACACCCTGCCCTGCCCAAACCCTCCTCACCGAGAAGGAGGAGAATCCCAGATCTAGCGTGATGCCACGTTCCCGAGACTGCGGGTGCTTGTCCAACGCTGCTGTTGACAGCTTCGTGGACAGGGCCGCAACTGCAAGCAGCCCACATGGGGCATCATTTAGCAGAGGGTCCTACACGGCATGATGCGCAAAATCCGTGTGTTTCAGGGCTCACCCAGACTGGTCTTCCCACTATCCACATGACCCAGCACGCCGACGTTGATGTTTAGTACTCGCTGAGCTCCAGGGCTGTTTGTTCCACCCTGATCCGCCATGATGTCCTGTAGTTTGCCTGCCCCTACTTCTGGCTGTGCACGAACCACGTCATCCTGGCGTACTTAATCCACAGCAGCTTCAATGGATTGGTTATTTAGGCTGCTGTGAGCGCAATTCTCGCGGGTGTGGAAGTTGGGAGTTGGAAGTACCTGGGAGTTGGGGCTGGGTTGGGTTGACAGAGTTTTCAAATTCACAGCAAGGGTGATTGCACAGTCCTCCTGTAGCATGGGCTTTGAAAGCACTGTGAATTATCTGAGTACCTGCTTTGTGCTTGCTGCGGACCATCCGCAGTTTGGCTCTGCTTGCACACAGCATGGGCCAGCAGGACAGCCCCTGCTCTCGACATCTACTGGTAAGTGCTTTCAGCATTTGAGCAGTGCCATACACTCCATCTGTGAAACGCCGTGTTATTATTATTACACACTCCAGAACAGGCAAACTTGCCACAGTCACCTCAGGTGCTGCCTAGTGAGCTGAGAGCTTACTCCCATGCCTTGCCAGCTCCCGCTTCAGCCACTATGGGGCATACAGAGCATGCAGCGCGCAGCACCCAGCAGGTGCATGCCTGCAACTCCTACAGGCCCGCAATGACACGCATGGTGCTGCAACCTATCACCCTGCAATCAGTCGGCGCAGACTGGCAGCGCCAACCTGCTTCAATGACGTCACAGCCTTGGCACTATGCAGCTGGCAAGCAGCCAGGGCACATCTGGCGTCCACAGCAACCACCTGAGCAGCTGCTGCAGACACATGTGACGAGCCCCGTGCATGCAGCTGTACAGGCTGCTGGCGCGCACGCTGTCACAACAGCTACACCTGCACCAGCACCCAACCCAACCTCCCAGGTGCGGGTGGTCCGCCCAGGCCAGAGTGCCCTGCTGCTGCAGCTGGGCGGTGGAGCTGGGTCTGCTGCAGCATGAGCAGCTAGCGCCGAGACGCGGTGGCCGTGGCTGGCTGCAGATCGCAAAGATGCGGAGGGACGGCGGCCAGATCATCCAGGCAAGTCATACCTGAAGCATCGATGCAACAGTAACACCCAAGCAGGACTGCCCGTTCTTTTTCACCTCCCTTCTGGACTCACCCTTTCCTCCTGTTTTTCTCCATGCGAGCAGAGTATGATCACACCACACTCTTCATCCCCGAGGCTGCTCTGAGGCAGATGACCAGCTTTACGCGCCAGTTCTGGTAGGTCCATGCCGCCCATTTGACAGTGCCTGGTTGCAGGCCAGATGGTGGCTCTTGGGCCCCTGGCTCATCACAATTGTGATTTACTTTTTGGGTGGCATCATCTAATAATAACACGGCGTGTTACAGATGTGTCTGCATGCCGGAGCCTGATCATCTGCACTTAAGAAAAACACGATGCGGATGTTTTGCTCATCAGCAATCACCCTGGCCTCTGGGGGCATGCTTTGCAGGGATCTTAAGAGGCGAGCAATGGATCTGGTGCTCTTTGTACGCCACGGCTCCTTCTACAATTTATTTGACATGGATGCGGATGGGGGGCTCCGAGTGGGCATGAACCTGAGCGGCGCCATGACCACAAACATGTGGAAGGTCAGCTGCCAGCTGATCGTGGTCTATGGGGAGCAAGGCGCTGAAGATCTGTGGATTGATGCATGATCATAACCACCTTCAGTCTATAACAATAACATGGCGTTTCACAAGTTCATCTGCTTATCTAGTGTTTGCATGATATTAGGTTGTCTGGACAATCGTTGTTTGCGAACACACATTTGTTGTGAAATCTGGAGCATGATCGTACAACCAAATGATGCTGATGCACTGCTCTTCGATTCAATCACGCCCCACGTGATCACTGCAACTCTGCGTGCCTGCACAGGTGGGCGTGCCAGCTGACGCCTTCCCTGGCTGGTGCGCGCGGGTGCTGGCACTGGGGCACAGTGTCGCCCGGATCGAGGAGACCTCACGCACAGCAGGCAGTGCTGGATCTGGGGGCATCTTGGAGCGCAAAGTGGTTGCGATCTACACACCAGCCCAGATCTCATCACTGTTTGAGGAGGCGGATGCCCAGCTGCTTCCACAGGGGCCACAGCCAGTCATGATGGCCCTGATTGAGACGATGGATGCTGCCGGCTGCCTGCACTGTGCGTGCGCGATGCTGGATTGCAGCCTTGGGAGGCTGAGCTGTGCGCAGTGGGGTGCTGACAGCCCTGGGGCAGCCCAAGCTGTGAAGGAGCAGCTGCGCACGCTGCTGCTTCTGCACCGGCCTGCGGAGGTGGTTTGCGCACACAAAGCCCTCAGCCCTGGGATCACGTCCCTTCTCAGGTGGGTATTGTGCGCTTAGCCTGCAGCTTTGGCTGTTTGGCTGCAGTTCTGTGCACAGATCTTGCATGTTTCCGCCTGTGTCTCCTTTCATGCTAACTTTTCAGGGATGCTGGCATCAGACCCAGGCTGGTGCGTGGTGGTTTGTATTGGTTGATGATCAACAGGGACACGCAGCGGTGGAGCGAGTGCACTTTCACATAGCTGGCGCAAGCAGCCTTCCTGGGGTCTGGTTTCCGCCCGCTATGCAGCCAGCCGCTGCCGCACAGCACATGGGTGGCTCAGGCAAAGGCGGCAGCAAGCATCGTGCACGACCTGCTCTTGCGATCCAGCAGCCAGTCATCAGGAGCAGAGGCTTGGGCCAATCTGTGGGATCACATAGATGTGGCACAGCAGCCGCTCAGTGTACAGGCCCTGTGTGTGCTTGTGGGCCACCTGCACCGATGCCAGGCGATGAGCTGCATGGATCATGTGAATTACACACCTCTGATGGTCAGCACTTCAGCCACGGCGCATGCGGCGCACACAGCGCCTGCTGCAGCAGATGCTCAAGCCCCAGCGCCGGCCGCCTTCATGATGTTGGATACTGCAGCCATCGAGACATTGGAGCTGTTGCAAGGGTCGCTGGGGTGTGTGGAGGGATCGCTGTTCCACTTCCTGAACAGGCAAGTGATGTCGTGTTGGCCGATCGTGCGTCAAGGCTGGATTAGGCACTTGATTGTGCAAGAATGATGTGGTTTGATGCGCATCTTGACTGGTCGCAGGTGTGGCAGCGCGATGGGCGCGCGCCGGCTGCGGGATTGGCTGCTGCGGCCATTGGTGAGTTATGCAGTCAGCTGCAAGAAAAGAATGGAGGGCTGATTTCATCGACAGGTCGCAGGTTGATGCCTCGATGCGATGCAGCGCTGAAAATTTGAAGCGCAGGCAATTTGAGATTACTGTACACATGGAGCCAGATTTTCAAAGTCAAGCAGTATTTTACATTGGCGGGTCGCACTGGTGACGTGCACCGCTGGCAAGGGAAGGGCCAGTGACTGCTGTTGATAGCTTTGCCGTTGTCCTCTGTCTGCAGGTGCGCACAGCGGACATCCAGGAGCGGCTACAGGTGACTGATTGCTACATCCACCATCCAGAGGCAAGGGTGCTGGTCCAGGAAACGATGGCTAGGCTGCCAGATCTGGAGAGGCTGCTGCCGCGTGCAGCCAGAGCCCTGCACAGTCTGCTGGGGGACGATGAGCAGGCGCGTGGTGGTGAACATTGATTCTCGCCCAATGCCAGCACACACCACCCACTGCCGCAGCCATCACAGTTCATGTGATAGATGGGGGCCTTAAGGGAGGCGGGCGTGCATGCGTGTTGGCGGCCAGCTGCACAGAGTGCTGCACTGTGTCGGCTACTGCTAACAAAAATAATAACACGGTGTTTGCGGCCAGCAGCGACTGTGGCGCCATTGCCTGAGCATGGAGTGTGCATGATCATGCTATCTGCTTACTTCTTGACTAAAAAACGAGAGCGTTTCACAGACTCATCTGCTTGCCGAAGCCCATCAACTCATCTGCTATTGCTGTTACTGCTTAACTACTGCTATCATGCTATGGTCTTTCTGTACTGCTTGGGCCGTGCGCAAGCAGGTGGACACCACAGGGGCAGCGTGGAGCGCAAGGGCCAAGCGGGCTGTGTGCGCCAGCGTGCACACGCTGCTGAGCGGCATCGTGGCAGCCGTTGATTTGGTGTACCGGCACGGCCAGGCAAGTGCAGCAGATTGCAATGACTGGACCTGCGGCTGTGGTTGGACTCACACCTTCTCAGTGCATACTTGTTGTTGACAGCCAAGACCTTCCGCCGAGTGCAGACTCTTGGCTGAGGCTGGTATCTGTACGTTGTGAGTGGCACAGGTGCTCAAGGGCCAAGAGCGGCTGGTGGTGATGCCCCTGATGCAGCGGGTCTTCACGGCAGCAACCGCAGCAGAGACACATCTGGAACACCTGGTGCAGCTGCTGGATGTGGAGGCATGGGGTGAGCTTCAGCTCTCTCCCAAAGAGGCCACAGATGCAGCTATCTCAGCAGCTTCCTACGGCCTCCTTTTCCAGCGCGGTGCCTTCCCAGATTTAGATCAGGCGCAGGAAGCGCTGCAGGCGGCAGTGGCGGAGCGTGAGCATTCGTTCCAGGCGCACGTGTTGCAGCCGCTGAAGCAGGCTGGGGCGACGCCGTCACAGCTGCAGCATGTGATGCTGCATGACCGTGGCGTTGGCGTGGTGCGGTGTAAGGCGGCGATGCAGGAGCGGTTGGAGCAGGTGTGGATGTCCCTTTGAAGTGATGGGATTGTAATGGACCCACCAGGCTGACGTGCATAGATTGCTTGCTTTTCCATGGATAATGTAGGTTGTCCCCATAGGTGGACCCCCCCAAACGTGGCCATTCATGCAAGCACACATGCACAGTGCACGCAGCGCGCTGCCGCTCAGGACTTAAGCTTTTGATACCTTTTGATACCTTTCCATCGTGCTTGACCATGCTTGGTCAGTTCATCGATCGGTCGGACACTCGGCATACCCCGAGCGTCCAGATTGGGCATGGTACAAGCGGCATATTTATCGAGCACGTATTGACAATCAGCGTGTGAATTGATTCAGTGTGTGCGAAACGGTGATCAGTTTAGTGAATTTGTGACGTCACAAATTCAACAAATCTTGGACAGCATCATGCATACTCAACCAAAACGCGCGCGGACTTTTGCACCCGCCGCGATGATTTTGCCGCTACCCGGCGCACCAACCCGTGCCCCGATCCGTGCCCGCATCATGGAGAACTGGCGAATGGCCACCATGCACATGGGAAGGGGGGGTCCACCCGTGGGGACAACCTGTACACATATGCAACACTGCACTTTACGTGGCGTCTCACACTGAAGGTATAATGATGGGTACGGTAAATGATTACATTGCCGTGTACACAGCCGGCAGTACATGAGCATGCCATTCCCCCCTCATGTGAAGCCACTGTTCACATGCAGGTTGGATGCACATTCACGGAGCGGCACTATGGATTCTGTTACATGCGAGCCCCAGCCCTGGACGCCCCCGCCCGTGCTGTGCAAGATGCAGAGCACAGGCAGCGTGCTGTCCTGGACGGAGCAGCACGAAAGAGCGCGGCCGCCCTTTTGGTGCGAGCCCTGGGTGCTTCCAGCTTTCTGCATCTTTCAGTGCATGCAAGGATCTGCAGGTGTTGTGAGACTGTGTGCTACCGACAAGCATGTGCCCACCCAAACGGCCTGTACATCACCACACGATCAAACCATCAACCATCAACCATCAACCACATCTGTGCGTGCTCTGTTGTGCTGCCCTGTCATCAGGCTGCATTCCCAGCGTTCCGTGCGCTGCTGGATGCGCTGGCGTCCCTGGACGCGCTGGCCGGTATTGCAGAGGCTACCAACCCCAGCAGCGCCCCTCCAGGTGTGGATAAGCGGCGCGGCAGCACGGGCCGAAAACTCCCATTTGCAGCAAAACATGCACACGGCATGCCTGCAGCATGGGCGCAGAGCCAATGCCATTTGCCTTGACGCACTATACACCTGTGAACGAATCTGATGGTCAAGTGGCAGCGCGTTTTGTATGTGCAGGCTGCACGTTCAGCAGGCCACGCTTCACTGCGGCCGCACCCATGAGCAGTGCCAGGGGCAAGGCAAGCTGCGTGGAGCAGCTGTGCTACCAGGGCCTGTGGCATCCGCTTGTGGCGACCACCCAGGGCCGAGGTGATTTGCTACACTTGGTTTGCTTCACCCTTGGCTGCACATATGATTTGTATTGCACGCAAGCATGCACTGCACTGCACTGCACTGCAATGCCCTATGCAAGCGCACCTCCCATCCCCTGGCCTTTAGCATGATGGTGGAAGCAAACAGCAGTACGCAATAAAAAGCATTCAAACCGCTGCTGGCCGGGGCACATGCAGAAGTGGCAGTGCGGCCGAATGACATTACCCTGGGCGGGCCACAGCAGCCCTCGCAGCCCATCCTGCTGCTCACGGGGGCCAACATGGGCGGCAAGTCAACACTGTTGCGCGCTGCATGCGTCGCAACCATCATGGCCCAGATGGGCGCGTGGGTGCCATGTGCCTCAGCGGAGTGTGGCCTGGTCGACCGCATCTTCACGCGCATGGGTGCGTGCGCCCTTTTTTCCAGGCTGCACTTGTCAGTGCACTTGTGCTGGCAATCATGTGCAGAATTGAGTGAGTCTTATGAACAGCTGTGTCATCATATCTGCTGTGTGCGGGCCCACACATGACCTCCAAGGCAAGCTTGTCGCCTTTGAAGAGGGCGAGTCTGTAGACTCCGTACCCAGCTGGCAGGTCGGGTTGTGCTGTTGTGCTCCTGATGTACAGCATGTTCTGGAATCTGGAACCCTGCAACGTGCCATGCAGCATGTCTGCATGCGTACCATTGGCTTGGGGGCTCATACCCCCATCTTGAGGGCTGCTATGGTGCATGGCTTGCAGGTGCGAGTGACCGAATCATGAGCGGCCAGTCCACCTTCATGGTGGAGATGCAGGAGGCTGCGACTGTACTGCACGCAGCAACGCCTGCCTCCCTGGTTGTACTGGACGAGCTTGGGCGGGGTGCGTCAGGGAGCTTGCGATTTTGCATCCTTGCGCGTCCTGCCAGCTGACTGGTGGACCCTTCATAAAACAGGCAGCCACATGGCTGCCATTGGGTGGGCCGGTCTGACAGGTTTGACTGGCCTGCTGCGGCCACGTATGGGCTGATGGAAGCCGAGGCAGGCAAGCATACACATGCACACAGCACCGAAATGTATCAAACGCGGCTTGATACCTGTGCTGAGTGATCAGGGTACTGCCATGGCTGCAGGCACGTCCACACATGACGGCTACGCGCTGGCGTATGCTGTGTTGTGCCACTTGGCGTCAACCACGCGCTGCCGCACACTGTTTGCAACACACTTCCATGGCCTGGCTCTTGAGGTGAGCAGCCCCAGCCGGCAGTGTCTCACGAGGACTGATTGCCTCCGTGCAAATGGTGTGGTGTATGACGATATGAGCATGCAGCATAAGTTACCTGGCATGTCAACGGGCTCAGGGGATGTGAACCATGTGATGCCGGGCCCTGCTTCACTGCACAGGCCGGGCTGACAGGCCACATGCGTCTGGCCCACATGGCGCACACCGTTTCACCTGCTGGCGTGTTCACCGCACTGCACGAGCTGAGGCCAGGCGCTGAGCAGGCATCCGCTGGGGTCGATGTGGCGCTGTTGGCTGGCCTGCGTCCCCGTCCAAACCCTTGAACGCATGCCCGTCCTCCCCGTCCTCCCCATCTACATCCATACAATGCTGCTGTTTCTGCCCTTGCTCTGCGAGCTGCATCTTCTGCTGCTGCTGCAGCTTGCGTGCAGCCATCTGGGTGCCCACCCGCCTTGCGGTCAGTGCGACACCCAAGTGGTCTGTGTGCAGGCAGCTGTGCGCAGCGTGCGCCGCTTCCGTGCTGCGCGGCACAGCTAGCGCAGAGTCCGGGTGTGCGCTTGCGCACTGCAGCAGGACGCTTGCGGACGCACCGTGAAGTGTGACCCAAGCAAAACAGCATGGCCAGCACGGATCCCGCAATCGAAGCCAGGTGTAACGGATTTAGATGCTCCAGTTGTAGTAGACAACGCCACATTGGGCCGGTGCTGTGTGCTCGCTTTATGGCTTGAAGATGCAGGTGTCCGCACATCGACCAGATGTGCGCTCTCTGAGCAGCCAATCAGCTGGGCCAGGGCCATCCAGTCGTAGAATTGCTGCTGCTGCCACTGGTCGGCCACAGCGTCACGCACGCGCTGCCATTAGGCGGATTGAATTTGGATGGAACGTAGCTGCAAGAGGTATGCTGCGCCTAGTGGGTAGGTTAGCACCTGACATCACAGATATCAACAAGACCTGCAAATCCTCCTGTCAAACAGGTGTCAAGCTGGTGGCTGCCGTAGCTGCTGTAGAGGATCCAGTGGAACTGCAGGGCCTTGACGAGGTCGAGGATGATGCAGGCCAGGATGCAAACGACGGTGAGTGGAGCAGGAAATGATGCCATCGGGCATAACTAAGGGCCGAGCTTCACGGTCATGTCGGCAAAATCTTGGGGTGCCATGCTGCATGGATGCGCCATGCACCCCGATGCTCTGCATGCCTCGGGCATGCTCAGCAGCATCCTGAATTAATGCCTGTCATGACCCCTGTGCCCTGGCCTGTGCTGCTGCACCCTTGCTGCCCTGCTGTGTGCCTACAGGCGCCTCTGTTTATGACGATGCCGCCTCGAAGGCCCAGGTGGTTGCAGATGCCATCGGGGCAGACCCAGAGCGAGTGCACCGTGTGCTGCTGCGCAACACCACGTCCCTTGCATTCAGCGCCTCACAACTCAGCCAGGGCGCACTGGCCATCTCAGGTGCCATACCAGGCCTGGAGCCCCTACGTTCACTCGCGATGGTCACAAAGCGCCCTGCCCTGCTACAGCTCAGCAGTCAAGAGCTGCAGGCGCGCATGGCAGATGTGGCAGCAGCAGTGGGCATGGAGGCGGAGGAAGCTGCCCCCCTGGTGGCCAAGCAGCCAGCGCTGCTAGAGCTGGGAGGAGAGGCCCTGCGCAGCAACGTTCGCCGGCTGTGTGCCGTGCTCAGTGTGACACCCACAGGTCTGCTACTCATTTTGTCACGGCTCTCGGCACCTGGCTTGACCACACTCCTGGCGCTGAGCACGACGCAGGTGGGCAGGACGAATGGATGCTTGCATGATGCAGCTTGGGAAGGTTTGGGATCCGGAGTCTAGGAAGGTTCGCTGCTGGGCTTAGGAAGGTTCGTTGCTGCCAGGCATTTTACCCAGGGATCCACACAAGGGACATGCCTCCTCCTGTCAGTTCCCAGCTTCAGACAGGGTGTTTTCATGTGATATAGACTATGGTTGTGCATGAGCCCATCTTGGTGTGTAGCCTGGTACGTCACACAGCACAAGAGAACAGGCACTCAAGGAAGGCATGCTGTCACACAGCACTGCTCGGCATCTGCTGTACTGCACTACCACACCAAACCCCACTCGTACTGCCGCTCTCACATGCCCACAGATCAGTGACCAGGTAGCTGACTTGCGCGCGCTGTGGGCGTCCCGCTTTGGCTCCCAGTATGCGCCAGACACTATGATGCTCATCACACGCTGGCCAGGTGTGTTTGAAGCGCACTCATGCAGCACGTTCTGGTAGCGGGGCACTGAGAGCAAGGCTAGCATCCGTGTTGCATCGAGTTCTGTACAAACGCTGTATCCGCATAGTTCTCTGCATACTGCAGTTCTCAACAACCTGCTTCCAGGCCTGCCCTGTTGAGCAGCTGTGTGCCTGACTACCTTGTACACCAGCTGTCAATACTCATCGTATTACCATATAATGTTGGATTGCTTACCGTACTGTACTGTGGGCTGGGGCACCGTCTGCTACCGCTGCTGCTGCTGCTGCTGCTCCGCGGAATGGTATACCACATGGTGCTATGCTTATCATGATTGCTGCCGGCCTCCTGGCTCTCAGCTTCTTTGTTGGTAGAATTATCAGCACTCATCCGCCCTGTTGTGCATCTCACCTGCACCTCCTGGTGCAGGCCTCCTGCTGGCAAGCCCCAATGACATCATCAGCTCCCTGGAGCGCGTGGGCCAGCTGCTGCGCCTGCCCGCGCGCCGCCTGATGGCGATGCTGCTCAAGTGCCCCGGGCTGCTGTGCCTGTCCCCCACCCAGCTGTCTGCCAACCACCGAGGCGCACAGGCAGGGCTGCGCATCGACACGGCTGCGGTGAATGACATGATTTCAGTGGAGCCTCGGCTCTTGCAGCTCGACCCAGTCACGTTCCGGTCCCGTGTCGACGGCCTCCTGTACCGCCTCTTCCTCCCGCGCAAACAGGTCGGGGCCGCGTCCTTGGATTGTTTGTACTGCATGGCATGGGACCAGTCCGAAGGAATGATGAGTAGAGTGTAGTGCAGCCTGGTCAGGGCAGACTCTAAGGGAAGGTGCCACACTCTCTCTTCTTAGGGTTGAGGTTTTCAGGGTTGAGGGTGTAGGAGGAGTAGAACGTGAGGAGGAGGACGGTGATAAGGAGCATGCAGACTGTGCACATGCTGGCCACCCCTGCATGTTTATCTGGATCTTGGCATGGTGCCAGCCTGAGCGAGCTTGGCTTGGCATTTCCCCTGCCGGCCGCAGGTGCTGGACATGCTCGTACGCCAGCCACAGCTACTACTGTACCTCACTGCCACACTCCAGTCTCACCTGGCCCACATCAAGAGTAGCCTGGGGGTGTCCCATGAGGTTGCGGCCGTCATGGTGGCCGCCTACCCCAACCTGCTCGCATGGAGCAACGCGTCCCGGGATGCGAAGCTCGCCGCCATGCGCACGCTGTTCCGTATCGTGCCGCTGCGCTGTGCGGAGCTGGTGGCAGCTCACCCCAAGCTCCTCACCTTCTCACACGAGCGGCTGGCAGCCAGCCGCGCGCAGCTGGTGGAAGGGCTGGGTGTGAAGGAGAGTGAGCTGGCTGAGTTGGTGGAGCGGATGCCGCAGCTGGTGCTCGAGCCCCCAGCCACGGTATGCACCCACGTACTGCTGGTATTTGCAAGCTCGCCTACTGATGATGTTTGAAGGCTTTTCAGGCCCACCCCTGTGCCATCGCCAGGCACCACCTCTTGCAGCCATGCGTCATGTACTCAAGTACAAGGTGTAGAGTGCTGTTTGAGCCGCGCACGGCAGCCTCAGGGCAGTGGCTGCTGCACACGGCGGCACAGCATGCTCAGTGCAAGGTACCAACACCTGCCCCTGGGCCTTGATGCATGACGTGTGGTTATTCCAATTATGCACGTTTGCGCGTGCAGATCCGGGGCCGTGTCACGGACATGGCTGCTCTGCTGGACCTGGCGGAAGAGGAGGTTGAACCAGTGCTGCGCCGCTCACTGCGCTTCCTGGTGCAGAGTTCTCGCTGCTGGCAGACCAACTATGACTCACTCACCTCGCAGCTGGGGCTGAGTCAGGGGCAGGCCCGCGAGGCCCTGCGCGCATTCCCCGCCCTCATGGCCCTGCCCCCCAAGGAGCTGCTCGCCAAGTGCACAGCGTTGGGGCGGTTGCTGGCGGTTGCGCCCGCATGGCGCGCGCAGCTGGAGGCAGCTGGTGCCGGTGGTGTGAGCCGGGTGGTTGGGTTTGGAGCCCGCGAGCTGGAGCACTTGTCCTTCCTGGTTGAATCAAAGCTGGTCGCGCAGCAGCCGCTGCTTGCGCACCCCATGCATGATAGGGCTGCGTTCCAGGCCAAGTTCCCAAGCTTTTCCAAGTGGCAGGCTAAGGCCAAGGCAAGGGGTGCAGCCGGGGGCATGGGCGGCGTGCACAACAGGCGGTGGTCCCCGGCCACGCCTGCTGCAGCAGGAGCCGCAGCTGGGGCCGCTGGCAGGAGTGCGGGCAGCACGCGGGGGTCTCCTGCGCGGGCAGCAGACAGCAAGGGGGAGCAGGCCAGTAGTGGGTCTGGGTCTGAAGGCCCCCCTGTCGCACGGCAGCCACGGCGGTCACCACAGCGGGGGTTGTCACCACAGCGTGCCCGGTCACCTGATGTGGATGAGAGCTGGGGGGTGGCGGGGCTGCAGTCAGGGGAGTGGGAGGGCAGTGCACTCGCGTCGATGGATGCTGGCGTCATGAGCACAGCTGTGGGGGATCTGTGGCCTGCAGTTGGGCCTGCAGGCACTGCCAGCGGGCTACAGCTCCAGAACGGGGCGGGGCATATGAAGTGATGCCGTACTGTGAATGGTGAGCTGAAGGGTTACTTTGGGAGCACCTGTTGGTTGTAGCGTAGGTGCTGGGGCCCTGGCGCCTTGCAAGGGTCGTCGCCGATACAGTGTGGCAAGGATCAGCACAGTGACTGTTACATGTTGGCGAGAGAGCCCAGCTTGATGGCAGCGCAGCGCAGGAGCCACAGACTGAGTCCCTCAGTTTTGCCGCTCAGTAGCCAATAGCCACTCGAGGGCTTCCCCTGTTCAGCTGCCTGGGCGCTGGCATAGACGCCGTCACCAAGCTGCAGTCCTCACAGCTGAGCACTCACCTCTCAACTCACACCTGCTCAGCCAACTCAAGTGCACTGAGCATGGCACCAGGAGCACAGGCTGGTAGCATGCAGCTGTGACTGTTACATTGTCAGTGCTGGCAGCATGCGGCTTTGACTGTCAGTGCTGTGGGAATATGCGTGGCAACAAGCAGGCCACAAGCAAGCAGCTTGGCTGATGTGTGAGCGGTTAGCGATGACCAGTGGCAGCTGAGCGTGCATTGCATCACATGTTCTGCCCTCAATTGTACATTCTGACTGGGATGTAGAGACATTGAGCTTTAAAAATGCATACAGAGCTAGGACATGCAATCACGTCACAGCCATCGCGCGTCTTGCTGCGTTGTTGGGGAGCAAGCGTAGGAGCTGCTCCCAATGCAATGCCACCGTGCTTTTGATCCCCATTCAAACCCAGATTCAAACCCCAAGCTGCCGGAGCAGCGATACTTGTGCATCACAATGACACCTAAGCAACCGTCAACCGCCAGGTATGCCTGGAGGTTTGTGGCCGTCCCCCCATCATCTGATGGCCTTATCCAACTCACACGCATCACCCAGACCTGCCATGCATTCGTTGATGGTAAGGCACCATCCCAGTCGCTATGCAGGTACTGATTGACACGCGGCTCCGGCATACCACTATACGCACACAAGTCCCTGCACCCCGCTCTCCTTTAACCAATGACTCGCTGCTTGGACACCTAGGTTGGTGCCAACAAATGAGTGTGACACTCTGACACAAAACGTGGGTGTCGTGGTGTAGTAATCAACCTCTGCTGGATGTGCATGACAGCAGGTACGGAATCCCCCATGCAACAAGAAGCTTGAGAGACACTAGATATGCTCTGCACAATCCGAAATCCACACACCGTGTAAGGGTACAGCGCAAGGCCCGCTAGGGTACAGACACCGCCATTGCAGCACGTGTTGGGATCGCCATGTCCAGACATTGCACCGCACAAACACATGCACACGATGCACCCAAAACACCCCAAGGAGGGTGCATGCAAAACTGGACCCTACTTCTGGAACACCGCAAAAGTCATGTTTTGCGGCCTGCCGCCGCCTCGTACTCATGCCAAAGCGCTTTTCACGTTATGGAGCATGCACGTTTCGGCTTGAGACATGATCGCGCGTTGAGCCAGGCTGACCCTCAGTTCCGTGTCAGACCTTGAAGTCCCCCTCCCCCCTCCCCTATGCAACCCCTTCGCCATGCACCCCCTCCCTGGCACGCACACACCCCACACCGGCTATCATGAAATCCGCTGGTCTTCAGCCACCCTGACACGCCACATGCACTGAACAAACTTTGGGAATGTCTGAAGTGCAGGTCAAATGGTGGCAGACAAGAAAACAGTGCGCCAGCTGGCGCAGCCACAATCGCTCAGCCTGGTCACACCTGAATGCAGGCGCAGGACGTCCTAGCCGTAGACTTTGTACTGTCAAGCTCCTCCTTCACAACCACTAGTATTGCAACACTGCTCCCGCTCTGATCAAAGCCTGTGGCAGTGTTATTGGTTCCACTCTGCATTTACTGCTCAAAAGCCTCGGTCCTCACCACACAGCCGTCAAGTTGACAGGCAAGCAGGTTGTGTGCACACAGCATATGTGTCATGACTCTCAGTTCCTCCAGTCACAGGCCCCCTCTGGTGCTGGCCTGCTGTGCATCAAGCAGCAGCCCATGCCAGCCGATGGCCTGCCCACTCAGCACCCAACGCCGCGCCTGCCCAGCCCTGCTCCTCGTTTGCTCAGCTGGGGTGCTCAGTTGGCGCCCGACGCCTTGGAACTCGCCTGCTGCTCCGCCCAAACCTTGTAGTTGCGCATCACGTACGCGAGCAGCGGCTTGGTGTTGGTAAAGACGCGGGAGAAGGAGTAGAAGAGTGGCACCACGACAATGTCGAAGAACCTGCAGGGGCAGGGAAGGGCAAGGGTGCAGGCTTTAGAGATCTAGGGATGACGTGTATCAGATCAAAGGGTGTACGGCACTAGAGAAGTAGAGGAGGCCCGCGGCACGTGTGAATCAAGAGGACGTGCACAACGCGCACTGCCTTGCCTGGGGCACCAGCATGAGCAAAGTCCGCTACACCATCATCACAATCGTCTGCATCAAATGCAGACGAGACGTGATCCTGTGCCCCCCAGCCCCCGACACCCGCTGCTTGCCCAACTGCATGCCTCTGCACCCTACCACCGGTTGCCGCCATTGCTTACCCCACTTGGCTCTTGCTAATGCCCTGCTTGGCGCGGTCAAACAGTGGGGAGACGGACAGGCCACACAGCTTCTCGTCATCTCCTTGCCGGAAGAACTCCTCTTCCAGGCACGCCACCCATTTGAGGTGCACCGCCAGCGCAGCTGTTGTGTGGCCTAGGTCAGAACACTTGAGCGCCATCTGCAGCATTGATGTCGTAGCATTCATGGGCGAGGACGGCGATGGGTCAGCATTGCTGCTGTGAGGTCTTCAGCTCATTCGGCTCCTTGGCTGGCTGGTTGGTGGCCACACGCACAACATGTTGGCCATATGGAGGGCTGCCCCAGCCAAGCCAGCTTCCGCCACTCTGCTGCAACGCCACACTGCATGAGGCATGGGCTGCCCAGGCACACGATACGGCAGAAGCGCATCACACATGCTACGTGGTGACGCACCTGCAGGCTCAGCAGCCGTTCGTTCTCGTCCAGTGGGATCACGATCTGCACATCCTCGCCATTGCCGCCGGCCGTGTTGGCAAGCGAGTTGCATGAGCCGCCCGAGTCGGACCTGCAGTGAGGGTTCATGTAAGTTGGCGTCAAGTACGGTCAGGTTTGGGTTTGCTGCAGGGCAAGGAAGGGTTCAGGGTTCGTCCAAGGGGGCCATAGCCCACACAGAGCTCATGCACATGAGCCGCAAGCTGGCATACTGTGCAAGCGCAGCGCAGCGCAGCGCAGCGCAGCACAGCACAGCAGGAACGCATTGTGCGCTGTGTGGCGGGGCAAAGGGTGCTCTACTCACTTGCGAGCGCGCGGGTCCGTGCTGCCCATTGACGGTGTCGAGGTGCCCATAGCGCCGAGCCGGTGCACAGTGGTGAAGTGGCTCACAATGGCAAAGTGCTGCTTCATCTGCACGCACGCAACAGTAGAACGGCATCAAGTGTGTGTATCCTGCTGTGAGTGCACGCCTGCCTGTCTGCCTGCCTGCCACCTTTGCAAAGCATGCACCGTGTGCCCGGCCCAGGGCACACAGCAGGCCAGCAATCCTGGGCTGCATGCCCATCAAAAACAGGGTGATGCGGGCCCCAGCCCAGCCAAAACCCCAACGCACGTCTGTGGCGAGCACCAGCTCGATGACCGTCTTGCGCAGCTTGTCAAAGTCAGACTTTGGCAAGTTGGACAGGAAGTTGTACTCTGGCCTACGCATCAGCGCAAACGCGGCTGCCAGGTGGTGGTTCTCCAGCGGTGCGCGGTCATTGTAGCGTAGTGCCAACGTGTCTTGGCTGTTGACCAGGAAATCGTTTGTCCTGCCCACGTGCTCATAGTCGTGCACGACTGCGGCCAGCAGGCATGCCATCTGCGTCAGCGGGTCAGCGTAGCCAGGTGCCAGCCCACCACGGCGTAGGAGCATCGACATTGTCTGCAGCACGTCCGCGGCGTGCGTCCGGTTGTGGTACCTACGTGCAGCAGTGGCGCAGCACACAGCAGCAGTGAGCAGCAGGCCAAAACAGGTCCTCTGCTTTCCCAGCGCCTGGCAGTATGCATTGGCGCCAGAACAAAACGTTCTACATGCCAAACCTATGGTGTTAGATTTATCGTGTAAAAAATCGCTTGGGTTACACTGTAATATCATGGCGTCCACGGCATTATGTGATGTATAAATTAATACTTACGGGTTCTCGATATAGCCCTCCTCGACCTTCCGCAGGAAACGCGCAAGCGCAGCTGGATGCAGGTTGAACTTTGAGATGAGGTTTGACTGCTGGAACACGAAGAAGCCCAGCGCTGAGAGTGGGTGATTGTCCGTGACTTCCGCCAGCTTGAACTGCAAGGTGGCATACGAGCAGGCAGGCGTCCATGTCAAGCCAGATGCCGCGTCGGCCATGCTGCATCTGCATGCGTCATTGCATGTGCATAGCTGCATACCAGGCTGTTCATGATCACTGGACACCCTGACCCTGCACCTGAGCATGCTGGCATGCCGGCTCACCGTGTCAAACTGCCAGTGGTTAGACAGGTCCAGCACGTGCAGCACCTCATCCACGATCGGCCCAGCGTTGGGTGTGGGGAACGTGTCACACTCTTCCCCAGTGAGTGTCACACTGCCCTCACGGCTCAGCTCCCCACTGCACACCGACAGGCGCGCCTGCAGCATGTTGGCTATGGGGCCGCGTGGCGAGTCGACTGTGAAGCTCCTGCTGACTGCTGAGCCAGAGCGCTGCATAGGGGGCTCTGTGCGCAACGAGCGCTTGTGCAGCATCGACACCATGCTCCCTACGCTTGTGGTTGGCTCACGCCCCAGGTGGCCGCCGTGCATGTGGCCCGTGCCCAGGAGCATCTGGGATATGCTGCAGGTGTCTGCGTCACAGCACACAAGAATGCAAGTAGAAACCGTCGAGTGAATTCAGGTCATACCAGGGTCAAGTCAAGTCAAGTTACACCAGAGTGCAGGACCAGACAAGAGTCAAGTCAATTCACAACAGAGTGCAAGTGCAAACCGTTATGCATGCCATGCATCTCTGCACTAGCCACAGATGTGCCGTGCAACAGCGTCGACATTACGCCTTAGGGAGCAAAACGTCCAGGTCATTGCTCGTGATCAACTGAGCTGCCTGGTCAACCCACCTGATGCTTGGGTTCCCTGGAAGTGCTCGATTGTGTACTGGAAGTTGGCTGCCAGCAGGGCGGTGAGTGCCCCCTCCACAGTGCTGAACACGTTAGCCTCCCTGCTTCCACTGCCGTTGCTGGTAGGTGACACACTGTGCCAGGTGCACGCACAACACGCATGGATTAGCAACGCAGCAGGTAGTCCACGGATCAGATCAAAGGCTGAGGTCAAGAATCAGATCAGATTGAAATAGCAGGGGCATCAGCTGCTCCAAAAGGTGTTCCACTGGAGGATGGCCGTGCTGGAAGGCCAGATCACACAAATTGATAAAGGGCTCAGCAAACCCAGACCCGCGTACCTGCCACTGCCGTCAAGGTTGCGCCGCCCTTCACAATAGTCCTCCAGCGTAACTGTATCTGTGCTGGGGGGTGAACCCACTTGGTCAGTGGCACCCAGCTGCACCATGAGCGCCCGCCCCACATCCTCCTGCAAAGATGCAGCAGCACAAGATGGCGATCGTGAGTGGTTACCACTGTTGACCTCAACCCCAAGCCTCTGGAGCCCCTGGACGCCGAGGCCTCACCTCCAGCATCGACGTCTGCATCAGCTGCTTGCCAATGTCGATCGGCTGATAAATGTCAAGGGACTCGAGGATAGCGGACTGGACGAAGAGGATGTCTTGGATGGATGGCACTGCAAGGAAGGCAATGGTCAGCCTCAGCAAGGGTCGTGCAACCACTGACTGGGAACAGCATATTGCACTCGCAACCCTGTGCCATCCTGAGCAACGTACACAATATACACATGCATGAACCACAGAATAGCCAACTCACCCGTTCCATCCAGCAGCTCGATCAACATGGACAGCATCTTGTCGGCAGGTGTGCCTGTACAGTGCGCGCATGAAGCAAAGTGAATGCTGCATCGATTGCTGCACAGTTGAACAACAGACGCTGCTACCGGGCCAGTAACATCAACTTCTGGTGATCAGCACCCAGCTGACACGCACCAGCATCAATCACTGCTTTCGGGCGGTAGTTGTTCAGCGCCAGCTGCAGCTCCGCCTGCGGAGGCAAGCCGATAAGGATGATTTACATGCTTTACCATAGTGTACCATACCGTACTTGTGATTTTCTAGACGATGGACAACATATGGAGGCGGCCAGCTGGGCCTTCACTGTACCTGCAGCACGTCGCGTTGCCGCATCAGGCGGTTGTGCTCATCCTGCAGCATATGTAGCCGCTCCTGCTCCCGGTTCAGTGCCTGCTTGACCAGATCTGCCTCCAGCTGCGTGCACATCACCAGGGCATACACAGAAAATGTGGCATAGGTCATCGGTGCCAGCAAGTGATCCTCGTGTTCCGGCAGAGCAGACCGCACAGTGCACACCCAGTGTCAACCACAATGCGAGGTCTCACCTGTGCCTGCGCCTTCTGCACCTCCAGCTCACTCGCCAAACAACGCAGCTGGACGTGATCATTGGTCTGGTCATCATAGGCCTTTTTCAGCTCAGCTGCATTTGTCAGGGTCTGCACGAACACGGCATGCAGTGCACAAATGTGTTGTGTGCACCATTGGACTGGCGAGCGCATTCACCAACATGCATGATGGGCCAACAGTCAAGCCTGCAGCCTGACGCACAAATGCAGCAGCTCAGCCGCATGCAGTACCTGATCTGCCAAGTGCTTCATCTCTGCAGCATCTGTTTGCGCCTTGAACAGCTGCGCATCAAACTGCTCCTTCTGGCTTGCAGCATCAATGACTGTCTTGTCCAGGGCGGCCTTGAACTCTGCAGCATCCGCCCCGGCCTTGGCCAGCTGTGCATCTGCCAGCTCCTTGGCGACTGTGGCATCAAGCACGCTCTGCACACGCAGTACGGACAATTAAAGTCACCAACAGCTTGACCAGCTTCCACGCAGCGCAGGGTTCCTTGGGCATGCCCTGGAGTTGATCAACCGAGCCTCTAACGCACACATGTGCCACATACTGCAGCCATTCAAGGGCACCTGCCCAACCCCAGCCACTAGGCCTACCTTGTGGAAGGCCGCCTCCATCTCGCTGGCACCTGCGTTTGCTTTGGCCAGCTGTGCATCCAGCTCTTCCTTCTGAGTTGAGGCATCGAGCACAGTCTTGTCCAGCGCTGCCTTGAACTCTGCAGCATCGGCACCGGCTTTGATGAGCTGCGCGTCGAGCTCCTCCTTCTGCACTGCTGCCTCCAGCATGCTCTTGTCCATAGCGGCTTTAAACTCTGCAGCATCGGCGCCTGCCTTTGCCAGCTGTGCGTCATACTCCTCCTTCTGGTTTGAGGCGTCCATGACACTTTTATCCAGAGCAGCCTTGAACTCTGCAGCATCAGCGCCAGCCTTGAACAGCTGGGCATCGAGCACCTCCTTCTGTGCTGCTGCATCGAAAACGCTCTGCGATGCATCACATGGAAGGGCAGCAGCAGGGTAATGTCATGCATACAGCTAGACACACCAACCAGCAGCATAGTAAGCATTCCGCAAGCAGTGCCATCATCGCGCCACGCTTGTTTTCATCATGCATCACAGGCGCACCTTGTCAAACGCAGCCTTCATTTCGCTGGCATCCAAGTTGGCCTTGGCAAGTTGTGAATCAAAACGTTGCTTCTGATTGACAGCATCTGCGCCAGCCTTGGCCAGCCGTGCATCAAACTGCTGCTTCTGGCTGGTTGCGTCCAGCACGCTCTTGTCCAGGGCAGCCTTGAACTCAGCGGCATCTGCACCAGCCTTGACGAGGTGAGCGTCATACTCCTCCTTCTGGTAAGCAGCATCCAGCACGCTCTTGTCTAGGGCAGCCTTGAACTCTGCAGCATCAGCGCCGGCTTTGACCAGCTGGGCGTCGTGCACCTCCTTCTGGTTTGCAGCATCCAGCACGCTCTTGTCCAGGGCAGCCTTGAACTCTGCAGCATCAGCGCCGGCTTTGACCAGCTGGGCGTCGAGCACCTCCTTCTGGTTTGCAGCATCCAGCACGCTCTTGTCCAGGGCAGCCTTGAACTCTGCAGCATCAGCGCCAGCCTTGAACAGCTGGGCATCAA
>BDCZ01000279.1:56651-80820 GCA_001662365.1 Chlamydomonas applanata | reverse complement strand
GGGGGGGGGGGGGGGGGGGGGGGGGTGGTCTGTCAGCTATGATATCACGGCAGGTATGGGGCAGTGGCCGCCAGGTGCTGCTGGTGGCAGCAGGGCGATGCACCCGCACGCCTGTTGCTGCTGCCATGTAGCGGTACAACAGGGCATGCAAGCAAGACGCGGCATGCGTGGCAGCGTGACAATGTGTGTGAGAAAGGCTCACGTGACGAGCGCCTGGCCCGCTGCGCCAACACCCGTGAGCAGGCGTGATGCAAAGTACACCCAGTACGTGGATGAAAAGCCCGACATGAATGTGAAGGCGGTGGCCACGCCTGTGTCGGTTCAGGGGCAGGGCAGGGAAGGTGTGGGCAACACAGGGCAGGTGAGGTAAGGGCAGGGCAGATGGTGGAGGGGTGGGGGTGGCCAGATCAATGCAGGGCAGGTTGGGGCTGGAGAGCAAAGCTCAGGAACAGAGCAGGGAGGGGGAGGCAGGGCCACCAGCAAGAGAATGTGGTTGCCGCATCAAAAGCTCCATATCATGGATGGCCCCGTTCCACTCATTCCCTGCTGTTGTGTGTGTCACACAGCATCATGGCCAGCCCAAGGCCCACCCCCACACCACCACATCTCCCTGGCACCCAGAGAGCTGTGCTGTATACGTTTCGCAAAGCATCGGTGTGTACCAGCCCATCTGTACTTGCATCGCTTTGTACAGATCTGTACGCTTAACCGTGAATCCCTTCTGCTGCTCGCAGTCCCTTCTCACATGTGGCAGCGAGCAGGGTAATCTTGCGCCCATGCTGGTCCGCGAGGGTGCCAAAGATGCCTGACCCAAATAGGTAGCCTGCATGTGGTGATTTGAAAATGGCGGCTTAGCTTGCTGACATCAGTCCAAGGCATACCGCGCGTCATGGAGCATGCCAGCATTCTTGAGCATGTGCATGCTAGATGCTACCCCAGATGCATGCGGCCATCATGCGGCTGTGCTGTACTGTGTGCAGCTGTGAAGGCTAAAGACGGTAGCCCTTCCAGGTGTGATGTGTCAGTCGAGTGCTGCTCAGGCTCCTGGTCAGCTGCTGCTGCAGTACGTGGGCTCTAATAATAATAGTAACACAACGTGTCACAGTACGTGGGCCTTACCTAGGAAGAATGCGCTGTTGACGAGCTGCGCTAGCCAAGCGCGAGAGCATACGAGCCCAAACTGAGAGATGATCTGCGCAACACACAGGAACCAACTATGTGTCTCAAAGGCCACCGCGTGCCTTGACTAAACCATCAGCGCTGGGATGCATGCATTCATAAGCATCAGACACATCTGTGACACGCCGTGTTATTATTATTATAAGCATGCATGTGCGCCCCTCAGTGCTACAGCTCAGCCTGTAAACACCCATCCCACAGACACCCCACCGGCTGTGATATGACCCTTTTGCTTAGGCCACCTCGTTCCTGTCCCGTGGCGCCTGCCAGCATACGACTTGACTTGCCACGGCATTTCTCACATGCTTGTATCGTAAGTGGGGCGGCTCCCGGTAATTGAGGCTGGCTTGGTCCTCGAGTGATGGCGTTTAGATAACGACTGTCAGGCTCCGGCATGCAGACACATCTGTGACACGCCGTGTTATAATTATTATTATTATTGCATCGCTGCATATCCCCACTCAGCTGCCGCAGCAGTACTGAGCACATGGGGGTCCACGCACCGAGTAGTTAAGCTTGGTCCATTTGTACTGGCTGGTGGACAGGCTGCAGAAATCCTTGCCGGGATCTGCTTGGTCAAAGACAGACTTGCATGCTGCGTCGCCTGGATCTGTGCACTGCCACCAGTGCAGCTTGATTGGGTCCTTGTTTGCGAATACCTGGAGCATGTGCGGTTGGCGGAGCGTGGATGATTCCAGGCTCTATGCGTGGTGGTGGTGTGCGATGCGTATGCTCGCTACGATCGGCATGCACACCGTGTATGCCCGCCTCGCATGCGCTTGCAGCGTCAGCACCACCACTTAGGTAACCAGTCAAACGGGCCACGCCGTGCCAGGCAGCCACGCACCATCAGCAGAATAAATAGCGCGTTTGGAAGCCACCATAAGCTTGCAAGGAATAGCACTGCGGTCCAGATATGTGCGCGCACAAGCTCAAGCTTAATGAAGAATAATGGCGCAAGGTAAATCAGGTATTAAACTTCATAATTGAGGGCCCACCCACCTTTCTTCTGGTGCATTCCCCATTCTCCGAGATACTTGACGAGCGCATCGTCAAAGCTGATGCCCTTTGGAACATGTTGGGGAGGTGCACGGCTCTCTCCTGACATCGCGATCCTCTGAAGGAACAACCCGAGACCTTAATACAGGGTCGAAAGCAAAGCGTGAACCTGCTGAGCTGCTTTAAACGAGCATTTCTATGGTGACGTAGCTGCAAGCTGGGCGCACATCAACACACTGCTGAAACACTGTGAGGACTCACACTGTGCACAAACTGCATGGGGACGCTGGGCAGCTGGGCCCATCAGAGATGCCCATGCCGCCAGTGCTATCCGCCAGATCAACACCCTGGCGATGCGGCTGGGCAGTTGGGCACCGGGCATTGGCGCCTCTGATCCGCCACCCCGCCGAGCCTACTAGGAGCCCCTGCCCCTGCCCCTGTCCCTGCCGCTGCCGCTGCCCTGGCAGCAGGGCCCGCAGCACGCCCGCCGCCGCCACCTATCGCCCTGCTCCCACAGGCCCTGCTCCCACAGCTGCCGGCGGTGGATCAGCGCACAGCGTCACAAGCAGGCAGGGGTGCAGCCGCGGGCATGGCCCCACCCTGGCTGCAGCTGGCACTGCTGGATGAGCATGTGTACGGAGGCACCTCGCTGGGCCGCCAGCAGCTGGGCACAGGTCGCTACAAGCCGTGCTCAAGTAAACAGTGTGGAGCGAAACGTGCTGCTAAGAATTGACCTGACCAGCTGTGCCCCAACTGCTGTGCTCTCCGCAGCCACACGCATGCAGGATGATCACGCAAACTCTACCTATCTGTAATACGACCGTGCGCCCGCACACACACCGCAGCAATTTCAAGCTGTAGGTAGTAGGCAGCCGTAAGCAGCCGTAAGCCTTACAGCCGTAACCGTACAGCGTAACACTTATATAAGCACCTACATAAGCACCTTACATAAGCGGTTTGCAAGCTCATTGCCAGCATCGAGTGTGGCATCACAAACTGTGCAACGTAATGCTGTTGTGTCGCACTCATAAGTACAGCTGGCGCACACGTTGTTTGCCAGCTCCGTGTAGGCAGCAATTGCTGTGAGACCGCTATCTTGCAGTCGTCGTTGTGTTGTCAACTGCTTCAGGTCACATAGTCCCGGTACTTCAACGCGCAACATGGTTGAGGTTTGGGACAGGAAGTACGAGAAGGAGGAGTTTCAGTATGGCACGAACCCCAATGTGTTCATAGCTCAGTCAGCCCAGAAGTACCTCAAGGCACCCACATCAATCCTGGAGCTTGCAAGCGGGGAGGGCCGCAATGTGGTGCATCTGGCCAAGGTACGGTGTGCGCTCGGTGCATGTGCAGGCCTGCCACGCATGTGGCGACATGGGCTGTACATGCTGTGCAGTACCTGATGCGGCTTTGAATTACCACCATGCAGCTGCCGTGCCCATGCATGCACCACACCCTGCATGGTCACACACGCTGGCATCTTGTCCACAACCCTGCGGCACAGCAGTGACACTTCCCGCCAACTGCTGCCCGTGGCACAGTATGCACGGGGCGACCCGTTGGTTTCCACCACATAGGACCTCAGTAGAACTCTCAATCAGTTTTCTTTTTGCATGCACTGCTGTGTGTCGGTGCAGGTGGGCCACACAGTGGCTGGCGTTGACTTCAGCACAGAAGGGCTGAAGAAGACACGCGCGCTTGCGGAGCAGCATGGCTGCAGTGAGCGAGTGACCACGTACTGCGCCGACGTCACCACATGGCAGCCACCCCAGGTGCAGTAGCAGCACTACAATTGTACAAATGTACATGCCGATGGATGCTTCAGGCCTGCCTGATCTGTCGTGTGAAGCACGCTGTTGGATGTATGCACCCACAGTAGGTTGACTGATGATCTGCAAGGAAAGCCAGCCACAGGCCCTGGTAGCCTGCTAGGCGTGCCTTGGCAGGCCTGCCACTGGCCATGTGCATGGCCATGTATGGGGGGGCATGCCCACTTTACAATCCCAGGCGCTCATGAGGTTTGTATGCTTGCTCATGCGCTGCAGGGTTCAGGCAGCATTGGTGCTGTCGTCATGAGCTTCTGTCACATCCCTAAGCCTCTGAAGCAGGCCATGTTTGACAACTTCATCACAGCCCTTGCACCAGGTGAGTTCAGGGCGGTAGCCGCCAGGACACCAGGCAGTACAGTGGCTCTAAAGCAACCGACAGCTGCCTAGCTGGCAGGCTAGATAGAGGGAGTGGTGCTGCAATGGGTTTGATTCAGTCGTAGAACCTTGCTGAAGGTGATACAACAGGGACCACTGCATGGCAACCTGCTGTTCTGGTCACATCGATGTCATCTATGATGTGCCCCACATGAGCTGCATCCCCACCGCTGCTGCGATTAGGTGGCCTACTGTTGCTGGAGACCTTCCGCCCTGATCAGCTCAGCCGCGGATGGCGTGATAAGAGCGGGGGCCCGACAGACCCTGGACAAATGTACACAGTTGAGGAGCTGCGCGCACTGACGGCTGGGCGTGGAGAGGTGCGTGTGGCCCCCTCAGCTGCATGCAATCACTTGAAACAGGCACAGCAGGGGGGCTGCCGCCTGGGAGTTTGGGAACGTGGAAGGGTGCTGCCGAGATTTGGTCACGAGCCGGCAGCTGCATGCCAGGCATGCAGTCGATACAGACCTTCTTGAAGCTCATGCCTAGACACTAGAGCAGTCCGTCAAACCACATCTGTGAGTTGGTGGATTCGCAACAGCCACAAGCCTAATGTGGAAACATGAGCACCCCATGTCCATGGGCTGCCATGCGCAGGAGCTGGAGGCTGCTGAGTTGGACTACGAGCTGGACGAGGGACCACTGCACCAGGGCATGGGCGCAGTCGTGCGCTACGTGTGGCGCAAGTCTTAGTCGGCTTCGCAACCTGAAAACCTTGGGCCTCGCCACCTTGAACCTAACCCTAAGCCCTAGTAGCCTAAACACTCGAGTCATATTCAAGGGTGTATGTTGGGGCAAGGTCACAGCGCGACCTGTAGAGGGTCGGGTTGAAGTTGTGATGAAGTGATATCAGTGAACTCCCACAGTGAACCCTCCTTATGACGAAGGTCGAATGTCTACATGGTATACACTATACAGTCTGTCCGGTGTCTCTCTTCCTAATGTCCTTGAAGCATGTAATAAGCCTGCAAGCAATGCTGGGAGGCATCGCACCTTTGGAGCCAGCAAACAGCAGGAACCAGCAGTCAGCGGAAACCATGGGACAATGCATCCAAAACCCATCCCAGACCACTCGCTCACGGTTACATTAGTATTCACAAACCTTGGACATGTGGCAGCCCGCTAGCAAGATGAAGAGGTCACTACCAGCACCAGCCACAAATTGAGCGCAATCTCCAGCCAACCCCAGCAACCAAGCACACATACCTCTGCAACCCCTCCCCACACACTGGTCGCGAGTCATGGACAGCACTGCTAGAGTAGCACCCTCTCATGCTGAAGGAGCCAACCTGCCTGCCGCCCTAGCGCTCAGCACAGCTTCCACCAGGCACGGCCTGACGAGCCACCTGCCACCGGTGCTGCAGGCGCACTGGGCTTGCTTGAGCTCGACGCTGCTGCACCGTCACCTGATCCTCCAGCAGCAGCAGCAGCTGACAGCACAGGCACCTTGATCTCGTGCTCCTTGATCGCGCCCTTGCCATGCTCAGTCTCGATCCGCAGCTTGAACAACAGCTGGCTGCCAGCATCCACCTCCACGAGGCACCTGGCGTATGCAAGGTGCAGCACAACACCCCGTGTCGCATTGTAAGCAAAGCCTGCAGAGACCGCACGCGATGGCTGCAGTGCTTGCTGGTAGCGGACTGGGAGTGGCTTCTGTCCTTGCAGAGATCACTGCAGCATCCAAGTTTGCTGCACTTAAGCAGCGTGCCTTGCAGCCAGCTACGCACCAGTTGCGATTGGGCACCAGTAGGTCCTCTCCCAAGACCTTGTCAAGGCACTGAATGGTGTCCTTATCTACATTGACAATGGTGGCCGCATCAGACAGTGCCTTCACCACCGCCCCTGGAGGAGGGGTGTTCCCGATTGCTGAGCTCACGATTTGCACCATGTTCCTGCGCAGCCAAACACGAAACAATACGCATGCTCGTCAGCCACTAGATGCACCGAATGCGCACGCAGCAGGTGTTTGAGAGCTGCAACAATGCAGCAGTGAGTGCTGACGCACACCAGATGGCATGTGGAACATGCATGACCAACTGTGTTGGGAGCCTGTCGCTGTGTAACTCCAACATGTGCATGTTTACACAGGGGCGTACCTTGGATCACTGGCAGGGTCGCGCACAGGGGTGGCATCTGAGTAAAAGTGACCAACACATGCCAGGTGCACGTCACCAGCCATAATAGAAGTGCGGATGCCTTTAGTCGCGCTCACATTCTGCACGTGTCATGGACGCACAGGCACCATGCCAAGGACTCGTCAGCACGGCATGCACACCACACCCCTGCCAGCTGCATGCTCAGCGTGCGTGGTGCATCAAAGAAACGACATCGGTGCACGCCCGTAACCTGCAGCAGCTGTAACACTGCAACAACGTGAATATGGCCACGAGGAACACGGACCTGCAGCATCTTGAGCACAGCTGCCTTTTCATCCTTGTGTGTCTTGGCAGACCAGTGGTCCATCTGCAATCATCACCACCGTCCAGAACACCGTCGACGAGCACTGCAGCTTGGGCGCATTACTATTACTGCTTTCGGCAACTCATCCAAGTCAGCCTGACAGACATTCAGTTGGGGCCTCGACATGCAGTACACATCACCGCAGTACATATTACAGTACAGCAGTATGCATCTCAGTACAGCAGTACGCACCATGTCATCGTACAGCTCGCCCGTGCCAAACTGGCTGACGACGCTGGCCATCAACCCGGACTTCTGGATCCACTGGTTCAGCTCCGAGTTCCGGTGATCTGCAAGTAAACAGAGGTGCAGGTGATTGGGGATGCTGTGGTACCCAGAGCATACATGCATGCATGCAGGCCCCCTTTCCAGTAAAGGACGCACCTGTAATCGCCTGGAACACCTCCATAGACAGAGGGATCTCAGGATAAATAAGAGGCACTGGTGCGATGAAAATCAAGTGCTTGGTTGATGCTGGCAGGGCAGCCAAGGTTGACTTCATGCTGCGACCAGGAGCAGCAAGCCAGCAGGCAAACATGCATTTTGGTGATCCAAAAGATTCAGTTAGTGCCGTATTGGGGTTGGCGCTTTTCACTGGATCCTCGGATGGCACCTTCTATCCCAGCCTGCTCCCAGACCATGCAAACGAGTGAATCAATAGGTCGGTGCATGTGCATGCTTCAAAGTCAGGCGGTGCACTCACGCAGCGTGCGCCTCAGGCGACATGATCTGGTGCACAGTGCGCTCGCTGCGCGTGTCGGGCAGTAGCAGCGCCACGCCAGGGCCGATGTTGACCAGAGATCCAAACGTCCCCGGTGCACCAGCAGTCTGCAGGCAGCAAGCGCCCATCCAGCGTGCAAACTCATCAGCAGCACATAGTGCGTCGAGTCTGGGGCTCCACTGCTGGGGTTGGTTGTTGACCAGATGGTGGGGGCGGCACAGGCAGGCCTCGGTCAACCATACTCCAGCCACTCACATAGCCATCCTGCTGTGCGCGCGCCAGCGTCGTGTGCAGCTGGAAAAGTGCATAGAACCGGCGGGCAGCGTTGAACACGGCCTTAAAGACAGGGCAGGTGTTGAGGTCGACAGGGTAGGAGCCCCATCCTGTGCGTGCAACCCCATGCAGCCAACCACATGTAGGCTTTGAAGCGGCTCACACCGTGCACACATTGGGAAACATGGCAGTGCTGCCTGCGGCTGTCAGCCGATCGCTTCCGGCAGCTGTCTGACATGCACCAAGTTGCATGTGTGCGTGCACGGCGGTTATGTCTCGTACATGCAGCAGGGTTCGTGTGAGAGAGCCATGCAGCAGAAAAGCAACAAGTGCCATATCACTGACAAGGCATGTGATATGGCACTTGTTGTTTGGCCGTGTTTATTACTGGCAAGGCATTTGCTGTGCGCGCACACCGTCAAAGATGTCGTGGTCATCCCAGCACATGGCCGCAGGAATGGACGCAAGGGCATCAGAGAACACGGGCTCAGCCCAGTGTGTGAGATAGTGATTGAAGTAGTAGCCCTCCACCTGCGCAAGGGGAGCAGGCAGGGGCGGGCCGTGCACCCAGCATATGTGAGATCCGACCGTCCGTACTGTCTCAGTACTTTCTGTTGAAATGCCTCTCCATAGTACAGATGGTAACAGCCAGAGTAACAGCCTGGGTAACAGCAGCCATTAAAAGTCGCGGACACACGCGCACACATACGCAGCCTGGCACCGCCTCAGCATTGCCCCTTGGCATTCAAGTAGTATAAGGCATCCACCAGAAGCCTCCCCTTCATCAGGAAGCCAGCGCACAGCCGCACCTCGTCCACCATGGCCGGGTCAGCGTCCACCAGCAGCCTCTCCTTAGCATCTGGCAGGGACAGCCACTCGGTGAGCGTGGGCAACTGCCATACGTGGTCGTTGTACAGCTGGTCCCCACCCCCCACCATCGCGTGCAGCGGCTTCTGCAGTGTGGAGGGCACAGCAGGGTATGGGGGAAGCTCGGTGCTTGGGCAGATGCTTGTGCGCACATGATGGGTTGCATGACAGTATGCGATAACTTCCAGGCGTCCCAGTGAACATGGACAGGCGCCCGATTCAGTGACAGTGTGACCAGTTTAGCCATTGATCATGGCACCAGGACAAGAGGGTGGGACTCTATGCTCGAGGGTGTTTTGGCAGCTGCGCTGCGTCAGGTTACTTATATACACACCGAGCCATGCTGCCCCATGACGTCCTTCCACAGGTGCTGGATGTTGCCAAATGTCTCCTTATCCTTGTCGGAGTGGAAGCCATTGCAGGAGAAGAAGGCCCACCGCCATGGCGCGCCCACCGCAGCCACCGTGAAGGCTTGCCTGCAATGTGCGAGCATGCGCAAGACACAGCATGTTGAGGGGTGCCCTGGGCAAGAGAAAGGTGTCCTGCCACATGCCAGTGGGACTTGCAGTGCCTGCTGCGTGTTTGTTCTAATTTTGGTGTTAAACAGCACCTTGATCCCCAGCACCTCCTGTTGTCGGATGCACTTTCCGACTGGCTCCTTTCTGACAAGGGCATGCAGAGCTGTACAGCACATGCAGCTGCAGCGCGGTGCCCAGCCCATCGTGCATGTTCATGCCCCCCTGCAACCGTGTGCGCAGAGCCACCTCTAGGCCCCCTGCACTACCCACCTTGCATTGAACTCAGGTGCCGCACCCTGCGCTGCAATTGCGTACTGCACTCGCCGCTCTGCTGGACCACACGTTGTGCTGAGGTCAAAGCGGATGAACGCGTGGCCAGCAAAGGAATCCAATACGATGCCAGCAGCAGTCTGGGGCGCAGCGCTGCTGCCCTCATCCTGCCAGTGGGCTGTGAGGGCCGGTGGGCCACCGCTTGCCGCGACCACCACCAGCACACTCACACGCAGCGTGTTGGTTGCTGGGTCAAAGCCAGCCAAGCGCAGGAAGGGTCCATGCATTGCATCCCCCATAGCTGACAAGTGGCCCCAAACTGCAGCTCGCTGTGGCGGAGGTGTGCCTGCGCGCGACACAACCCAAAGGACATGTGTCTTCATACGGCATGTCCCATGCATACTGTGTGCAAGCATGTGGGAAACTGACACCATGTGAAGAGGGAGATCAACTGGCAGCGTTTTGATACGGTGGTGCGACACGCGCAACCAGCACGTCACAGCAGTCTGCTGTCCCAAACTTTGTAGACTCAAACTTTGACATCAGTAACGAGCCAGGTATGGATGTGCTGTATGCCCATTTGCACATTAACAGCCACTGCTATCACTTTGCGTCACCTTACGACTGATGTACGCCCCGCGGATCGAAGCAGGACTTGCTGCCAGGAAACTATACAAGAAAAACCTCAATGTAATACAATGCAATTTGATCCTGTATGTCAGAGAGTTGATACTGGTCCTCACCTGTGCGTGTGAGAGAAGTCAAATGGTATCCGGGTTGCTTGCTGCGCAGTGTCGTTCGACGAGGAAGCTGCAGGCTCAATCATGTGCTGGATGTTAGGCCTGTATTGAATTACACACACGTTTTCATTCCCAGCAAGAATGCAAGAAGTCGGCTACCCCCTTGCATCCTGGTCACCCACTAGGAGCGCCAGGGCATGATGCCCTGCCCATGTGGTCTTACAACAGTGCAGCAGTTCATGAAGCGTGCAGGCTCAACTTGTAAGCTGTCATCAGTTCAGAGCATGAGGAGCACAGTCTCGGTACAACGAACCGCTGCAGCCTGGCTGGTGGATAATGGCGCAAATCTGACTGCTGGCATGCTGCTGCGCTTGAAGAACACTTGCACCACTTCAGGCATCACGCTGTATGCCGCCCTGCATGGTGTCCCTGACGCCATGCCTGCTGGGCACACAATTACCTGCCGCTGGTGCATCTGGCACGGCAGTGTCCACACCCTCAAACCCATGTGAATGTGCGCCGGCCTCGCTGCCAGCCCCAGCCCCTGCCGCTGCAGCAACCGCCTGACACGGGCTCGCATCAAGTCCCTCCATGGCCGCTGGGCCGAAGCGGGACTGCTGCCCACGCCAGCGCACCCCAGTGCTGCCTGTGAGGTGGCCCGTTGAGCTCCCCGTGCTCAGCAGCACACGCTCCTCCTGATCCCCGGCCTCCTTTGCACCCGCACCACCAGCACCCGAACTACCAGCACCTGCTGCACCACTGCTGCCAGCCGCATGTGGCTCCACACCACCGCCTCCATGCAGACGGGAGTAGGAGATGTCCGGGGCCATGACACGCGCAGCAAACAGTGCGGGCCGGCCACTGTGCCTCGTCGCTGCCCCGCCTGCAGCCCCCGTAGCTCTCAGCGACTTAGGGATCACGCTCCCGAGGTTGCCCATGCCCAGGGCCCCAGCCACACGTAGCAGGGTGGGCGTGTGCACCACTGCACCAGAGACTGCCCACAGCATGGCAACGATCACTGCAGAGATGCCCCACAGTGCGGGCCAGCCAACACGCGCCTGCAGCAGCACACCACCAGTCAGGCTGCCCATGCCTGCGCCCAAGCCACCGAAAAGTGCCGACGTGATGCCCTGCAATTCAGCGAAGTCGGGGCAGCACATGCGACTCAGTGGCGTTGCAGCCTATCAAGCGGCCACAAGTCAATGGATGCTGCACCTCACGGCATGTGTTCAAAACCCTTCCCGGCCTTAGTCGCGCTCTTTTCTGCTGCTTTGTCAGTTTGTGTTGCATACGGATGGGCTGCAATAGGTGCAGCGCACCTGCACCGTGGAGGCTAGGCCCGGGGGTGCCAGCCGCCTGCTGGACACTGTGATGGCTGACCAGCCGACACCCAGCGTTAGCCCCTGCAGCGCAAAGAGCAGCCAATGACAGCCAGGTCCAGTACGCTGACTGCAACTTGGCGTGCGAGTAGCTGGCCAGCGTGGCAAATGCTCCGCGGGGTCGGGGTGTGCAGCGTCTCCCAGGCTGCTGCTGCAGCCCACAGGCCCCTGATGGCCACCGCAATGCACAGTTGCGGTGGTCATCACGAGCCTGTGGGCTGCCCTACTCTGCTCTGCTCTGCAGTGCACCACACCACACAGCGCCGCACCTGCAGCAGTTCGATGGGCAGTATACCCCAGGGCGACGGATGCGCAGATAGCGGCACGGCGCCATACAGCAGCAGCCGCAGCACCATTGCCCCAAGGCTCAGGTGCATCATGGCTGCAGGGGACATGCGCGCCATGAGGGCGCCCTGTAGGAAGAACATGGGCACCTCGGCCACGCAGTCCGCACTGCGGGCGCACGTGCATGGATGACAGTAGCGAAGAACGCATCCGGGCTAAGAATCACAGCAACTCGTAATATAGCAGGTCATGTCAAGGAGGATGCAGACACATCTGTGACACGCCGTGTTATTATTAATATTAGAGGGGTGGGGCACGAGGCGCATGGTTTGAGTAGCACACACGATGAGCCGGTTGGGCCAAGCCAATGGTAGCGGACAGGCATACATAACGGAAGGGAGTTGTGTACTTTAATGAAAGCACACAATGCAGCAGGCTGAACTCTCCCGGTACGTGCAGGCAGCGAGGCTCACAAACCAGCAGCTTAAACATGCAGAACAAGTGTCACACATGGCAGCATGCACGGCGTTCGTTTACGCCTAGCGGCAGGCCATGCGCGGGCGTACAACATGCGCGCGTGCACGCACGCACGTCAGCAGGAGTCCCATGAGTGTGCCCGCTGCGCCCATGTCGCGCGCAAAGAGGAAGAGGTACGTGCCGACGACGCCTGCTCCAAAGCCTCCTGCCAGGCACTGCAGTAGCAGCTGCCACACCTGTAGGTCCGACAGCAGCAGCCGCATGCCCCCCCAGAAGCTGGGCACCACCACCACATCAGCCTGTTGTTTCATTCCACCACTGTTTGCGAGAGCCAGCTCTCCTGGCAGGGTTGAAATCAGGCAGCCCGGCCCCAGAAGCGGCTCGCTGGCATCACAGCTTGTGGTGCTGACAGAGCTGAGGGGCTGCTGCTCAACGCCTGTTTCGTCGCCGGGATAGCCCTGAGGCGGGAGCAGTGGGCGCATGACGGTGGGGGACGGCGGCGGGTGCAAGACGCGCTTGCGCCACTTTGCCACCTGCGCGCAAGCATGCCAATATGGCTGTAGTGACAATGTACGTCAGCATGCAACAACATAAACAGCTAGAGCTGATCTGCTGCCTGATGTGCGTTCTCGATTGAGATGGTGGTTTATGTATCCTTGATGATCAATAGTCAGAACTAATGGGATAGGTGGCAGGAGCAGCATGCACGCTGCGAAGCGGCACGTGTAGGTTGAACTTCACAAACTTCTAGGAGAACTTCCCTAGGACTTGATAAGGCTGCCCCACCTTTGTGCGCGCAGCGATACCGCCCAAGTCATACAGGCTCAGGTCAGACACATCATCAGAGCGAGCAGCTGACAGCTCATCTGCCCCTGTCTGTCTGCTGTCATCTGTGTGCTCCCATGTCTGCTGTAGCAGGGGCTTGGTATCAGGTGTGTGAGGCTCAGGTGAGCTGGCAGCTAGCCAGTGGAGGCTTCTTGATGGCAAAGAGCCACTGGCCTTTGGGTCTCTGCTGCGTGCGTTCAAGGGCATGGGCAGCATGCCTGAGCTGGTCCCCTTGCTTGCACCGGTGCTGGGTGCTGGAGAGGAAGGCAGCATGGCTGGGGCAGGCTGGGCCACAGCGCCTGTAGCCTGCGGTGCAGCAGGCTGTGTGGTGCCGCCCGATGCACCGGCACGTGCTTCTTCAGCAGAGGATTCAGACGGCGTGGATGCAGCATCAAAAGGGTCCGAGGCACCAGTAAAGGGTGGGCTTACGTACGATCCTGCACGGCTGGCTTGCAGGTCGATGGACTGGAATCCAGGGGTGCGTGCGTGCTGTTGATTCTGTAGGCCCTCTGCAGCATCTGGGCTGCTCCTCTGCTCATCTGGTGCTAATGGTTTCTGGTCACCTCTGGCTGCTTGCTGCCTGGTACCTGTCGTGGCTGTAATGTCTGATGCAGCCGCCAGGTGTGCTGCAGCCATCGACGCAGGTGCCCGTGCAAGCGCCAAGACCGACCAGAAGGCAGGCACGGACAGCAGTGCATAGCCCAGGAATCCAAACGCGATGCCAAACTGCTGCACGATGGCGCCAGCCACAGGGCTCATGCCGCCCCAGCCAATCGACCCAAACATACGCTGGCGGCCATAATCAGATTCCTACAATTGGCAGTACAGTAGAGACGCGGTCGTCGCTGGCAGCACTTGCGCATGTTACTGTGTTGACATCATTCAGGCACATGCGAGTGCAGGTGGGCATTGCTGTGGCGAGCAATTGGGCGCCAATGAGATGCTCACAGTGAGCACGATCACGAGCAGGCATGTCATAGTAATCGCACAGCTGCGCACCTGCTTGCACATGCGCATGACCATGCTGTCTCCCATGGGTCCTACGGGGCCAGACACAAACTCTGCCAACAGGAGCAGTAGGGCAACGAGCGCGAAGTCATGGCTGTACCACATGCCGAGCCGCAGCAGCGTGGACAGCACAAATCCACCCGCCAAGATCACTGCAGGACAGTTGGAGAATTAATCACAAGACAGAAACAAAGCAGGTCAGAGCAGGGGGGGGGAAAGGCATGTTTGGACCATGGCGGAAAATCTTGGGACCCCTCCAGAGGACCCACCCACCCCCCCTTGAGCAGTCCAAAACCCTGGTCAAACCACAGTTTTAACTTTGGCTTTGACCAGTCAAGCAAGCCACTATCTCACGGCTGCAACTTGGGCCAATTGGGGAAAGTTGCATGATGGTGTCCCATGTGCCCATGCGCCCATGCACGGTCGCCCATGCGCGCATGCTGAGCTTGGACCAGGGCTAGGCACCCCAAAACATATGGGTATTGCTCAGAGACAGTGCCATTGTGTGCAGCATGCTGAGCTGAGTGCAACGATGTGCATGATGGTCTGTGTTGAGCGAAGGGTGCAGCTTCAGTGGTAAAAATAGGGCGTGTCAGAAAATCCCGGGACCCGCTGGAGGGACCCTCCCACCCCCCCTCTGGTCAAAGTCAACCATTTGACCTGTGAGACGGGTCGTTTGACTCAGGTCAAAGTCTACTTTCAGATGGCATCATCAAAACTAGGGGGTCCCTGCCATGTTCCAAAGTTCCCTCCCCCCCCCACCCAATTAAAAAAAGGAGTTAGGCACGGCAGGCGATCCTGCCAGGTGCCAGCCGAGTAAGACCAAACCAGGACTCTGCATGGTGCGCAGCTGCTCAGCAGCTATCTTTGATCGCATCCGCCCCAGTTTATCTTTATCCGTCAGCTGCAGGTCAAAGCACGAGTTGACTTATTCACCTGCGCCTGCCATGCCGGTATACACCCACCTGCATGGCACCCCCATGCGTCAGCCATGGCCGGCCCCACCATTGAGGCCACCATGGCCAGCCAGGGCCGAATTGCACACAGCACCCCCAGCGCGCCACTGCTGGGTGCCAGGTCGGCCAGAAACAGGTTGATGAAGGGGTACAAGAACCTGCGCGAGGGTTTGACCAGGGTTTGACCGCAGTCATTGGTATGCTCAAGGTGTTTATTATAGCTGCATTGGTTGACGCACAGATAGAGCACGATCGGCATGGAAGCGTGGAAAGCATGGCGGCATTTCAGTACTCACACGTTGGCGCTACATGTCAGCAAGAAGTAGGCCTGTAGGCATGGCAGGCAACACATGCACAATAACTGAACCTGCCATACATGGGGCTCATGAGTGCACTCAGCTGCATGCGGCAGCAGCGGCATGCTGGCATGCATCGCGGCTTTCCCTGCTGCCACAACTGGAGGTTCTTCATCAGGCAAAGGGGAGTGAAGCTTGAGGCTTTGAGAGAGGAGAAGAGCACTGGAGCGTACCTTAGCCAGCAGCATCAAGCGCATGTAAGAAGAATCCACTGCTTGAGGGTCCTGCCGCAGGTTGGGCCCAGCGCCTGTACCAGCAGCTGCACTGCTAGGCTGCAGCTGACTTGCCCCTCGGTCAACTGCAGCACTGTCAGCAAGCAGCCCCTTGTCAGAGGTCCTCCCTGCACTGCTGTCTGCCCTGCCTGCCACCTCCTCAGCAGCTGCCCCTCCCTCAGCTGCAGCCCCCACATCCACCACCTCGTTGACCAAGAGTGCAGCCCCTTCATCATCCATCAAGTGCTCCTGGCTTGGCGGGTGCAGCAAATTGACATCAGCACTATCAAAGCTGTCAGCACTCATATGCTGCAGCGAGCGTGGTGAGGCCCATTCTCGCCCCTCCCTGCTGCTGTGCCCATACTCAGGGCCTGCCTTCTTCTGCTTAGGCGAGTTCCTCAGCCTGAGCCAGCCCCTGAACATGCTGCTGCTGGTGCGGGCGCGGCTGTGCACTGCGCTGCGTATGACAACGGGCAGCGGGGCGGTGCTCAGCTGCATGTGCTGACACGCACCCCAGACTGCTTCAGGGAATAATGCTTTGAGCTTACACACATCCGTGCCTGCCAACCTGTCTGAACGGCCACCGCCTCTTCTCCTAGGATCTCACTGCTTGTCACAGGCAATATATGGATGGATCCTGCGCGGATTTGCCGGATCCGCTGTTGCGAAGATGGAGGGGGGCAGCAGCATCCAGGGTGATGCCGCATCTAGGCGCTTATCGGTCTTGGCTCAGCAGCTCGCACCTACCCCCAAGCACCAGGATGATGAGCAGCAGTTGAACCGCAACGATACGAAATCCCAGCCATCAACGTCATACGCGTCAATTGATGGGCGCCCCTCCTCCTACGCACGGGTGCATGGCGATGTCTCCAGAGCGCCCGCGGTTTGGCGTAGGATCGATGTCGTTGCCAAGGAGCAGCTTCAGGAGGTCATTTACGAGAAAGCGCAGGGGGAGGGTATTGCCAAGGTGTGTAGGTAAACCCTCATGAATGCGTGTGGCGTACGAGCATGCATGGGCAGGCCATGTGACTGAGCATGCTGTGCTTTCCCTGCGCACACACGGCACCCGCACAGCCTCACACAGTGCCCATGCATCCCTCGGCTGCAGATCACAATCAACCGGCCAGAGAAGCGCAACGCGTTCACGCCGCGCACAGGTGTGCTGGGGTGCACATGCTGGGCTCATGGCTGCGCGCAGGCCAGCCGCAGGGGCTTGCGGCCTGCAGCACATTCTCATGTTACCTCTGCTCGCGCTGGCAGCGGGGATATGCACAGGCAGCGCTCATGTGTACAGGCCCGCGCATGAGTGTCCAGTGTGCTGCGCACTTGTGGAGACTTGCCACATGCAAGTAATTGGAGGTCACTAGATGTGCACAACTCAGGTTGATTGTGCACCACGTGCAGTGATGGAGATGTCATGGTGCTTTGCTGACGCACGTGACGACCCGGTTGTGGGTGTCATCATCCTCACTGGTGCGCAGCTATGCTGTAGCTGCATCGATGCACGCATGGCTGCCATGGCAGCAGGCCCAGCACTGCTTGGTGTGATGTGCTGCTCAGCTGCGGGCGATGCGCCAGAAATGCTGCGTGACGCTGGCTGCGGCATGTTTCATGTATGGCTTTCAGTTGCCCATCTGGCCCACAACCTTGCTGGATTGGACGCAGCTGCCTGCGCAGCGCCCTGTGTGTGCCCGCATGCTCCCGGTACATGCAGCTCCAAGACTTGCAGGTGGCTGCCCAGCCCTTGTGCCCGGCCTGATGCGAGCCCGCGCCCGGCTCCCGCCCGCAGGCGCTGGCACGCAGGCATTCTGCAGCGGCGGCGACCAGAGCGTGCGCGGCAAGGGTGGCTACGTGGGCGCGGATGAGGTGCCCCGCCTCAACGTGCTGGACCTGCAGATCCAGATTCGGCGGCTGCCAAAGCCGGTGGTGGCCATGGTGGCGGGGTATGCAGTGGGCGGTGGTCACATCCTGCACATGGTGTGCGACCTCACGGTGCGTGGGGCAGCAGGCCACAGGGATGACCAGACTGTGCGTATAAAGCCTGAGGGCTTGACCGGAGGGATAGACGCTGGTGTGCAAGGGCTGTTGCCAGGTTGGACCGGGAGAGCAGGCGGTGGGCTGGCTGTCCAATGAGCAAGCCTACGCACGGGGGCTGAGCTGCAGCTTGGGCTGCAGCTGGGGTGGGCGACTGTGTGTGTGTACGTGCACTTGGAGTTCACGGTTTCTGGGCCTGGACAGCTGCACCACGACAGAAACCAACAGGCCTTGCGCTTGTTGATGCCCCTGTTGCAGATCGCCGCCGACAACGCGGTGTTTGGCCAGACAGGCCCCAAGGTCGGCTCCTTCGACGCGGGCTATGGCTCCACCCACATGGCACGCCTCGTCGGTGCGCCGCCTCGCCGTGCACCTGCTTGTTCCAGCGGCCCTGTTGAACGCATTGAAAACTGACGCATCACCGCCCTGAGATGATCAATCACTGCTTGACGATCAGGGCATAGCCGCAGTCACTGCATAGTGCATACAGGAGCTGCGATTGTGCAATGCGGTGGACCCCATACTCCCCACCCAGGCTGCTGCACCACGCCCTGCTGACGTGTGTTCCCTGACCTCCGTTGTCTGTGTCTGCCCGCCCCTGCCGGCGGTGCTGCGCGCAGGCCAGAAGAAAGCGCGCGAGATGTGGTTCCTGGCGCGGATGTACGACGCGCAGCAGGCGGCCGACATGGGCCTGGTGAACAAGGTGGTGCCGCTGGCAGAGCTGGAGACAGAGACACTCGTGTGGTGGGTGCTGCAGGCCACTTGTTGGTAGTGGTAACTCGGTGTAGTGCAGTACGCGGTTCAGGGCCTGGCTGGCTTGGCCCTGAGGACGAGGAATACCCCTTAGAGCCTGTTGTACTTGCTGTACGGCTTGACGCTCATCTGGACTGATGATCGTGGAGCTTGCCCGATTTGAACTGAGCTATCTTAGCATGCCCCACCTGTCTAGAGAACACAGCTGGCTGCAATGATCATGCTGTGATACAGCAGCACCGTGACTCTGCACAGCGGTGCATAGCTGTGAAGTGGAGCCTGCCTGGCCGACGGCTGCAGGTGCCGTGAGATGATGAAGAACTCGCCGATGGCGCTGCGCGTGCTCAAGTCGGCGCTGAATGCGGCCGAGGACGGGCAGGCAGGCATCCAGGTGCGCCCCGCAGTTTTGAACGTGTGATGGCAGGGACAGGTGATGGGAGGCCGTGTTCATGGGCTCTTGGCTGCTGCTGTGCAGTCATGCGATGGCATGCCGTGGTTGCAACATGACAGGGCCAGCCGGGGCTTGTGGACTGTGGATCATGCATGACCTGCCGCTACCTGCTTGATGGAATTACTGGATTTGCTGCAGCTGGGGGCACGACGGCTGTGGTACACTGGTACTTGCGCTGTGTGGGCGAGGCCCCACATGCGCGGGCGGCTGCCGACACATTATGTCGTGCCAGTCCCCACGCCTCTTCTCAGTTAGAAGTGCACTTGCATCGTGCTGCTGCTTGGCTCTCACCCCCGTCCCATTCTTGACTTGTGCAGGAGCTGGGTGGCAACGCCACACTGCTGTTCTACATGACTGAAGAGGGCAATGAGGGGCGGTCAGCATACCTGGACAAGCGCCCACCTGACTTTTCCAAGTTCAAGCGCCTGCCATAAGGACGGGCTGGAGCTTTATTAGGCCACGCAACCGAATGTGCATGCTGAGCAGCCAGCGGCTGGCAGAGGCTTGTGTAACATGACATAGGGGCTGAGAGGCGCACCTTTGGCGCCCGGCTGCTATCATGGTCAATGCTGCAGCGCATTCGCACATTGTGGCCGGGATTGCGGTGGAGCTTGAAGGCGCTAGGCGAGCTACTGGACACCACGTGCCTGCTGTATATAATGGTTGTAGGCTACATGGCTGGGACATGGCACATAGGCTCAGTGCCCCGCAGCCCACCAGTCCCCTGCCATGCAGCACCTGGCTGTGCGCGCGGCTGGATGAGTGCACGGAAAGATGAACGAAGCGCCTTACAGAACGCCCAGTACTGAATCCCTGCCTGCCTGCTGATATCCTGATCAAAAACTAAATCCCTCTCCCGCTTCAGCTACATGCAAGTCCTCCTGCGCAACGTCAAGGCCCAACTAACCATCCAACAGACATTTCGACTGTACCGTAATCAAATGGGAACCGGCCTTCAGAAACGGGTGGTGACACGTGTCGACTAGCATCCATGCACCACCGCGTCGTGACCAGCCCCCACATCCGCCTTGCGCAGGGGGAGCAGAAACTCAGAAGCCCATGTCTTGTGCGTCCTATCTTGTCACCATTGCCATCCATCACACCGTTTCACACCAGCATGCGCGTGCGAGCTCTTTCCCAGCTGCCCAGCACTTACCAGCCTGCGGTCACTAACACTACAGCCAAACAGCAGCATGGCACCCTGCAAACAAATGCGCCTAATCTATACAGGCACCCCTGCGCCACTGTGGCAATGGCTGCCTCAGGGCAGCAACCCTGCTGGCAGCGCGCCCCAGCTCGCACACGACTCTGCGGAGTGGCGGCCCCTGAGCAGCCATTGCTCAAACAGCAGGCAGGGAAAAATGAAAGCGTGGAGACTGTGCTGCGTGTTGCCACGCAAGTTCAAGGTCACAGCATGTCGGTCAAACGTCCGCCCGTCCAGCATCCCCCCGGGAAGGGGAGCAAGTGCACTCCAAGCGGAAGCTTAGGACCCCCCCAGCCCTCGCACACCACCAGACACATGCCCACACGCGCACACTTCACATGCCATGATGTTCAGCACGCAAGGGAAAGCACCACGGGGCGCCCCAAGGTACCAAGCCAAGGGGCACCTCTTCACCGCCCAAATCCCCGATTCAGAATGGTTCAGGTCAAGGTCAGCAGTCAAGGTCAAAGTCCAAGTCAAGGTCAAAAGTGGTACAGCAGCAGACTCCGCGCAGGCCTGAGTCTCTGTGCACTCTGTTTTGTGGTGTTTTTTGTTTGATCATAGCACATCGGCTTTCAGCCCGTGCAGCACTACTCGCCCACATGGGCCCTGAAACCATGCGCATGCGTTGACTACCCAAGCATGCACATGACCCTTACCCAAGGCTTCGCAGCTAGAAGAGAGTCTGCTGCAGTGTTGCGTCTTCCTGCAATATACAATGCGCTCTATCCACAGCATGCCGACAACAAGATCCAACTGCACGTGGCACAGCCTACCATGGGCTTCAGCACACACACGCCATCCACACACCATGCTCCAGCCAAAGTTCGGGAAGGAAAAGGAAGAGAGAGAGAGAGGAGAGGGGAACTGATTCTTGGAGCCACACACCAAGCAGACAGTGTGAAAGATGCCATGCTGGCTGTGAGGTGTCGGCAGCAGCTCTGGGACAAGCAGGACTGTGCCTGCAAGCCCACCTCCTGCTGGCTGCCCCCACACAGCCGCACATAAATAGCCACAGGCCTGCGTCCTCCTGGAGCCCAGCTTGCTATTGCTGCGGCTGCTGCTGACCAGCTGCAGCCACGCAGCTGCCTGCGCGAGCAGCACCAGCTGGGCTGCCCCATGCTGTGCTCGCCCCGCGCCGCCCGTGGCGCCTAGCAGCGCATGGTGGCCGCCAGCTGCGCCGCACCGCCGGGCGCCAGCACCGTCCGCTCAATCAGCTCGCGCAGGCGGAACTTCCCGGCGATGGCCGGGCGCACGTCCTCCACGTCCACGAGGGACTCCAGGAACGGCAGCAGTCGCAGCAGCTCGCAGTCCGCTGCGTCATCGTACCATGACTCGATGGGGATGCCGTTGTCCACCTGGAAGCCAAATGCCTGTGAGGGGCAGGGATAGAGGGCGGACAAGCTGTGAGGGGCAGGGGCAGTGGGTAGAGTACAACGAACGAAAGGGCGATAGCAAAACACGAGGGCCGGCATGGGCATGTCCATGCGCAGCAGCAGCAGCTCCTAGAACTTGAACTTCAAGCGGAAATGCGTCGAGGGAACCCGCCCAAAAACAAAAACCAGCAGCCTCCCCAGACTGAGGCATTGCAGCATCTCCTGCTACGTCAGCCGCTGAAATCTCCATGATCGTCTGTGCTTTGCCAACTGCTGCATGGCCGCTGCGTTTCTAGTGCGCACCTGCGGCGAATTGTCGATGATGGCGGTGGCTGCCAGGTCGCGGCCCAGGACCGTGAGGTCCTTCAGGTAGTTGCCATCCACCACGACACACGACTCCCTGAAGATGCGGTGCTTGATGTACCTGCGAGCCAGGCCAGCCAAACTGGAAGACTCAGTGCCGGCCAGGCACCCGGGATCGGCAGCCGCTTGAGCCCCGTGCACAGCAGCCTGCGCATGCAAACTGAGCCCATCGTCCACAATCCCGTGCGCGTGCGCGTGCCATGCCCACCCGCACCACACTCCACAAAACGCACTTGCGCTGCGGGTCGATGATGTTAAGCAGGCGCTCTGCGTAGATCTTTTGGCTTGCGGTGAACACCACCACCTCAAACAGCTCGCTGACGCGTTGCAGGAATGTGTGCAGCCCTGGCCGCTGCTTGACATGGATGGTGTGCTCCTGGTTGTTGAAGTGTACAGGGAAGGTGAAGTCCGAGCTGGGCACAGCCTCTAACGAGCTGTGTACCAGCGTCTCATCCAGGTCCAGCACCAGTGTTTTTGGTTTGCACTGCCGCGTCTTTGCAGGCAGGATGGGCTGGCGGAAGCGTGGCACGACCTACATGCCCAGTAGTCATCGACAGATGGCGTTGGTCAGACGCGGCACACAGCATAGATCGATCTGGCACAACACATCTACAGGCCTGCATCTGCATGCGTCCCAGGACTTGCCAGCACTTGCCAGGACTCGCTGCTCCGACCCGCAGGCACCGCACCCGCCCAAAAGCAAACAAATATCTCCTCGCCAGTTCCCGCCAGACTCGACCCTCACCTTCTCCAACGCCGGCAACGAGCCGATGAATAAGAGCGGGTCGAAATCAAAATACTCGTCGTCCTCCACCTCCTGGTCACCCGCCGCATTGAGGGGCAGCTCATGCTCCACAGCCTCTGGCACATGTGTATGCTGGTGACTGTGTGGCAATGCCGCCAGCCCTGTTTCATGGCTTTCTGTCGCAGCGTCTGAGGACGGCTCTGGCTGAAATGAGGGGTCTGTGCTGTCCTTGCTGTCGTCGCCCGCCTGGTGCTGCAGCAGGTTGAACAACGGGGAAAAGACCGCACCAAGCACGCCATGTGGCTGCTGCTCGTGCACTGCAGCGCTGGGGACCAGCTCCCCTGTAGCTGCATGCTCATGCACCTGCATGTACATGCGAGAACACATCCCGGCACAGCCATGATCCAGCGCGCATGGGCCCGGAAGCAGTTCCAAGGCACGTCCCGCTGCATATCTCCAACAGATTTGCAACAAGCATGCCATGTCCTGTCAAGTTTGCCTCACCTGGCCCTGCTCGCGCTCCTGCGTGCTGCAAACTGGCGTGGTGTCCACACGCTGTCGCTTTGCCGGCTGCTGCGTCTCCGCGTCTGTGGGCGGCCCAGCAGATCGGACATTTGTGAAGGAATGGAGGGAACGCGAGTTTTCTGGGGCGCCGGTGCTCGCGGGCTTACCTTGTGCTGTCCTTGCCTTCCTTGCGCTGATTGGCGCTGCCTGGGTTATAAAGGCTGGAGTGGCTTGGAGGCTGCAGGGGGACGGCTGGCACAGGCTTGGCGTTCCCATCCGCCTTGCATCCGCCTCAGTCATCAAATGTGGAGCTGCCTCTGGTGCTGCGGGGCCAGGCATTTGGTGTATGCACAGCGGCAGGGGTGGCCTGGGCTAATCAGCTGGCCAGCGCGCCTAAATGACAAAAGCAGCACACACGCCAAGCTCTACTGCATTTTGTCGTGTTTGTGAAAAAAATAGGGTGCGCACACCCTGCTTTAGCAAATGCCCTACAGCAAAATGAATCGTTAAAGGAATGCTTGAAGAGTACGGTGCGGTGCGTGGCAGTATGCTGAAGAGGTTTGCAATCCTCACCCAAAGTAGCCTACCTGCATTTTTCGCCAGCCAACGCCAGACGCACACAGCGAGGTAGACAAACATAACAGTGGGCTTGTACACACTGCAATCCGGCCTGGCGTACAACAAAAATTTGAAATGAATAACATGCTGTCCCATGCTCCAGTTGCCTAGAACCTCCCTATGCACCCTTATTACCACCGGTCGCAGCAATTACAACGGTTGAGCCACACTTCATGCAGCCTGCAGCGCACAGCACAGCAAGCAACGGCGTTGTGCAGCAGAGTTGCAGCGGCTACCGATCTGTTTCCACACATGCCAGACGTACGACACGCACTCCAGATTCGCTGACCCTCCCACGATCCAACATTACCTAGTCGGAGCCGCGGGCTGGTGACCATGAGGGCCCTCATTTCTCTTTCTTCTCCTTCTTGCTCTGCACGTGCACAGACGGGTGG
>BDCZ01000279.1:23457-55835 GCA_001662365.1 Chlamydomonas applanata | reverse complement strand
GGGTAGCACCTCACGGCATGCCCGCCCGCCCCCCCCCCCCCCAAAACACACACACCGTACACATCACCCCTACGCCTTGCATGCGCGTCCAGCGCAGCAGACCACCATGCTGTGGCCTCTCGGTATCACAGACCTTTTTACTCCGTTGTTTGCTACCCCCCTCCTCATCGCTGTCGCTGCCACGCCTCCGCTTCTTGTCCCTGCTCTTTTTTGACTTGGACTTCTTGGACTTCTTGGACTTCTTGCCCTTCTTGCTCTTCTTGCGGTCTCGTCCGCTGTTTGAGGAGTCGCCATCACTGCCGCTGCCACTGCTGCTGCTGTCGCTGCTGAGGTCACTGAGATCACTCAAGCTGCCCGGGTCCGGCAGCAGTCCCCCTCCCCCTGATGGTCCTGCACCAGCAGCCACATCAATCGGCCCTCCGGCAGTGTGGCCTGTGAGGAAGTTGGTGCACTGCTTCGTAAGGTGGCCCAGACCACCACACAGCTTGCATGCGCCGCGGCTGCCTTCTCCAAGCGAGCCCTGCGCCTTGGCCAGCGTCAGTAGGCCCTGGTAGTCCGTGACTGATGGCTGGTACCCAGCTGCTAGTAAGGGACACGAGGCGCGAGCATCATGTGTGCACATGTAGGTGCGTGCTGAGAGTGCATGCGTGTTGTAATGTGTGCCGTAACCTGTCCGTGTGGGTTGCGTGCCGCTGCCTGCATCACAAAGACCGCATGCATCCAGGAAACGCCAGCGTTGACCCCTTGTTACCCTTGTGACCATCCCACACGTGTGCATTGTGCAAGCAACTCATCTGCACCACGCCGTGCAGCTAGTACACACCCCTCCTCAAGCCCCTCCCTCGTATGCACCTGCTTGGATAAGCTGCTGTGCCATTTCGCGGCGTTCTGCGCGCTTATTGCCCCCATGCGTTGGTGCATAGATCTGAGCTTCCACTGCCGAGTTGGTGCCTGCCTGTACAAGCCACAAACGCATGGTTGTGGTCAGGTTGGCCATGCAAGTCTCAAAGTTTAAACAGATCAGGCCGGATCAGCGCACGCCATGCAGTGCTCCGTCAGGGGCTCTGGCGCCGTGGCAGTACTGGCAGCAGTACAACACAGTTGCATTTGCCCCAGCCCGTGCCACACCTGGGTGTCTTGCTGCCCAATCGTATTCGTCCACATGTCATTCTGGCGCAGCGCAGTACTGCGTAGTGGAGAACGGATGTCCAGGCAGGCTCATGTCTATACCCTGCAACCCGCTTCGTATCCCACATGCTGTGCCGCCCAGCATGTACATCGTGCCAAGTAGGATTGCATGCATGGCACGCATGGCGTGGTCAACCCTGGTCAAAGCATGGTGCATGGCGCTCATGGTACATGGCCGCATGCGGGCCTGCTCATGCAGCCGGGCACAGATGACTTGAACGGTTTAAGCGGGCCCATGCCACCCTTCAGGCCGCAGCACAGTTCTTCCACCCGTGGGACGCTGCGTGCCCCATTTCTCGCGCTGTCCCAAACCGTTTCGATCGAGTACGCAGCCTGATGGCCTGTATATTTGAGCTAGAAGCGCAGCAGGCTTACCTCGTGCGGACACGGTTGTACTGCGCGTGGGGAAGGCGCAGGGCAGCAAAGGGAACTTGATGAAACTTAACAAACGCACAGTAGATGGAACACACAGCACAAAATGCATTACGCACGCCTAATGGCGTGCAAGGCTGGGTCACGAACCTGCGCCTTCAACTTGGCTCCTCTTGCCGTCGACATTTTGCTGGAGTGGAGACGAAGGTCTCTGATGAGATGAATGTGCGAGATCAACGCCGCGCGATGATCGTGCTAAGCTGGGTTTCAGGCAGCAACAAATGTGAAGCTGATGGGCACAGGCGCAGGAGCTCTAATGTACTTTGATGTGCAGATGGCCACAATCAAGCAGCAGACCCGCCCTTCACTCCTGGATGGGGTCATACATGAGGCGATGGCTGGTACACATGCGCACCGCACAGCACACTGCCATGCATCTGGAACTCGTAGATCAGTTCTCCTGGTGCAGCATAACATGCGTCAGGCAACCTATCTGACTCCATTATGATGTCATTGAAGGGGTCACGGCAATCGAGGCATGCCAGGCGGCATGGAGGTGCCACCTCAGTGAGCCAGCGGCAGGGCGTTCCCACACTTCGCTTCACGACTCCAGCATGAGGGACTGGCACAGGTGTACCTGCACTGGATAAATCTGGTCAATGCCACACTGCCGGCCTTCACAGCAACCAATCACACTCTGGTGCCTGATCTGCTCATGTGTGACAAACAGCCCTGGCTGCGGCCCTGTTCATCACTTCGTCCTACTTCTCGGCCCCACCAGGGCTCTGGTGTGCGACCCTCCACTTGCAGTTGCGAACAACCCTTGAGCCGTGGAAGGTGGTGCTGAACAGTACATGCTGTGCCGCGGGCGGCCCAACCTGTTGATTAGGCGCATCCTTCAGGGTGCAGCTGGTTGATTAGGTGGCACAGGTTGCAGCTGCTGCAGTGCTGCTGCTCTGCGATGCTCGCCGCTGCTGCCATACGCACTGTTGTTGACAGCATCGGCGGGCAGCAGCCGGGCAAGAGCGTGCGGCATGTTTGCGGGGTCCGGGGTAGGACCACACCCTGGACTGTGATATGGTGGCGGCTGCCTTGGCTCGCGCCCCACGGGCACGGGGGGGCCACAAGCCCATATATAAGTCGTTTCTCCGCGACTCTGCCCCCGTGCCCAGAAGAAAGAAAGGCAAGGCTGCAGAGCTGATGCACATGCTCATGGGCATGGAGCGAAGGGTTGAAAACCCCCTCCAAAGCCCCCACCTGTTTCAGGTGCAGTTCACGTGGTGCGCAGCTGCACACATCCTGGGGCACACATCCTGTGCCCCTCCCCCTGCGGCTGGCCAGCTCAATTGAGGCCTGGCAGCAGCAATCGCGCATGTATGTAGGTTCCGTTGTGTTCAAGTTACATGGCACACATGTAGCGGGGATCCAAACGGGCGCAAGATCACGGCACAAGATCACGGCACAAAATCAGGCACAATGGCATGAACACCGGTTCTTTTGCCTGGAGCTTTACAAGCCTGGCAGAGACCTGTCTGCTCTGCCTGGAAAGGTGAGTGGTCCATTCGCATCCCCACCCGCACATGATTGCAAGGCTCCTTCTGATTCAAGAAAGTACAGTTGTGACCACGTCCTGTTTGCTGGTCACTGCTGCTGTGCCCTACAACTGCACCTTATTGGACTTGCTCAGCTCATATGTAAACTCGTCACTGCAAACTCTGCTGCAAAGTGTCCACGATCAGTGAATATGCGCATTTATACGTAGTCACACTGGACCCGTGCACCTGTAGCCTGCGTCACCGCCGTTGCTCACACCCCCTCCCCACATCGCCAGATTGTCTCTTACTCTTGCCTTGCATATGCACAAGCAGTGTTACGCCAAAAGGCTGCTGGCATCACTACATGGACCGGAACTTGTTCATCCGCAGATGGCACCATCACAAAGGCTCTGATGCGCATTGAGATGGCAGCTGTGCTGTTCTTTCTGCTTCTTGGAACTGCTCCATCGTGCCAGGGCAAGCAGCCCGCACACAGACCGCCCAGGAGGCCACCACTGCATCCACCTGTGGCAGCAGCGCCATCAGCACCCAGTGCGCTGCTCCAATTGGATGTGCCGGCATGCCCCACATGGCTGGACGGTTATGCAGCATTCCACGCAAAGATGCGGGGTCAGCCAGACGCGCGCTACCTCATCTACCACTGCCCTGGTCCGGGCAAGTGCAACGGTGAGAACAGTGCAGGGGCTGCCAACCAGGACCTGGTCTGTCTGTGTGACGGTCTGCAGGCAGGTCATGGCTTCCAGGCAGGTCATGCATGCGCAGCAGCTGCACACCTGTGGCTGCGCATGCTGAGCTGCTGCTGCCAAAATGAGCCTACGTGCAGCATGCACATCGCAAACCCATGCACGCCAGGCATATTCGCATGCACCGCAACCATGCACCGCACTGTCAGCATGTGAACGGACCTCCAGGATCCTCTCTCATAGGCCCTGTGTTGACATGGCACATGGCTGCCTCTCAGGGCTTGGCGATAGAATGAAGGGCATGCTGTTCCTGCTACGCCTTGCACACCTCTTCGACCGTGTGCTGCTCTTTGTGTGGGAGCACCCAGCGCCACTCACCACTTTCTTGGTGAGCGCAGCAGCCCGGCAGCGCATCAACACATGCCTGCACAACAGCTAATCTGGCAAGAATGGCATGTTATTTTGTACTGCATGGCGGGCTCAACCAGGGGCCGAGGCAAGCCAGGCATTCTGCAGAGAGGCCGGTGGGCGGGGCCGCTCTCGTCATACCCGCTCAAATGAAGCCAAGCAGGGCATGATGTGTGTTGCCGCTACTACTGCTGCTACTGCTGCTGCTGTCGTTACTGCTGCATGCTGGCAGATCGCAAACCACACGGGCTGTTGTTCCTCCCGCTCTCTGGCACGGGCGCTGTCGCATGTGTGCCCTGCTGCAGGTGCCATACAAGATCAACTGGACGCTGGACGGTATCCCAGACGCAGAGAACTGGTTGCAGGAGGAGGGCCCCTTTGATGTGCCGCTCAACCCACGCACAAACAGGCTGTTCTGGGGGGTCATCCAGGCTGGAAAGCACCTGGAGGAGTTCAACAAGACTAAGGTGTGGCATGCTCCTGCATGCTTGTGCGCCTTTATGGACCAGAGCAGACTACAGAACATCCAAGCACCCAAGCACATGCGGCGTGGCATAGTTTGATAGCCGGGACATGCCCTCGGCAGCAGCTACACCAGTTGAGTTTAACACACCACACACAGCTGTGCCGCACTCATTACTATGTACACTGCTGCACGGTGCAGGTGGTCCGCAGCCGCATGAACGAGCCCTTCTCCTTCCACCTCTTCCACCAGCCTTCTCACCAGGAGATGAAGCCCTGGCTAGAGTCATTCTACCACACCGCTCTCTATGGCCGCTGCCTGTCGCGCTACCTGTTCAAACCTTCACCGGAGCTGCAGCGGCAGACGAATGCAGCCATTGCGTCCGTCTATGGCAGCCCAAAGGTCCCCTACCTCGCATGGTGTGTGAGCAGATGGGTGGCTGCAACTGGATGGCTTTGTATGTGCTGGGCTGCACACTGCCCTGGCCATGGGCGCCAGCCCCAACAGTGGCCAACCACTGTGCCACTGGTCATGCCACTTGAGCTGCCGCGCCGGCACCAGCAGCAATGCCTGCTGGTTTCAACGCACACCTGCACACTGCCTGACCTCCCACATGTCCCGACCCCTGTACTGCACTGGTGACAACACATGCTAAAGACACGTGTGAAATGCTGTGCTGGCCGGTGTTGCAATCACGGCTTTTGGCCACTGGTGCAGGCACTGGAGGACCGGGGGAGGGCTGGGCGAGCTGGAGTTGTCCCGCACGACCACGACACACCCAGGGGGCAAGTCGCGCCTGGCTATCCTCATGTCTATCATGATGTGTGCCAAGCAAGTGGCGGCTGATGGTGGGCTGCCTCCACCGTCCCAGCAGCCTCTGCTCCTCGTCACTGACAGCAACCTGATCAGGCAGTTTGTGGCCGAGGGGGAGCTCGCGTTTGTGCGCACCACCAACATCACCACCATGCATGTGGAGTACAGGTAGGTGCGGCTCAGGCAAGGGGGTTCCAGGGTGCTCTCAGTTTCAGATTCGTGGTGCATTGTCGTCTGTCTGCTCTGCCATTTCCATGACAGCAACAGTTCTCCAGCTGAAGGGCAGCAGCATGAAGAGCAATGGTTTTTCAAGTGTCCAGGGTGAACCCAGTGACAGGAGTTGTGAGCAGCAGCACAGAAGGCAATACGCAGGACATCATACATCATGTACCATAGCACCTGAGCACAGCCGAGTGAACAATGGCACAGCAGGCTGGGATCAGGGCATCAAATTCCATCCTCTCCCTTGGCCGGCGCTCATTACTACCGGTGCGGTCGTGACTTACAAACGCACCCATTGCATGCAGGGGCGCTGCCCTGCAGGACGACATGAACATGTGGGTGGACATCATGTTGCTGGCGCGTGCACAGTGCCGCATCCTGTCTTACTCGGGCTTCTCCTTCGTGGCCACTTACCTGTCTGAGACGGACTGCTTCTCGTGAGTGCATTCCTCTCAGTCTTACTCTTGTTTGGGTGGTGTGGGGTCCTTGTCCATCTTGTCTGTGCCCTGCGGTTTGTCTGGGCCGCAGGGGAATTATGTCCTTACAGTAGAGGCAACTCCGGCATGCAGACACATCTGTGACACGCCGTTTTATTATTATTATTATTAGTAGTAGTAGTAGTAGACAAGTCGGTTGGGTAGCCTGCGTGTCATGCTGGCCTGTCTGGCAGATCCACCCGCAGAGCGCACATGTGTACTCTGCAGCGAGTGCCTGGCTGTTGTGCGACCTGGCAGTCAAGCCAGTGTAAGCAGCACACTTGCACAGCGTGCATGTGCGCACCCACCAGGCCAGGGGCCCATGCCCTAAAACCCACCGCTGCCATGCTCATGCCACCACGGTCACTCTTACCCTCTCATTTGTTCACACACCTAGGGATGTGGAAGGCTGCCTGGACTTGGAGTCCCCAGTCTTCCAGGGCACAGAGATCCGAAGGTAGAGGTTCAAAGGAATGTAAGCTTCCAAGATATCAGATATGAATCATATGATCGAGGCCTCACAGGTGCTACATGATGCAGGTACATATGACCATATCAGTGGAAAACACTGGTTCTGCCCATTGGTTGCCTGGGGTTTAGAACTGCCTAAGGACGTGCTGTTTTGGTCTGTGTTTTGGTGCTGGGTATTAATTCCATCACGCTCTACTGCCATTACTGCCTCCTGAGCACTGCTGCTCAATTAGTATGGATCTGGCTCATAGTCAGGTGGCACAGGTCATGTGTGAAACAGGGGAGTTTCGTGAACCCGTGTGAAACCGGGTCAAACACGCTCTATTTACATCTGTGATGGTTCACGAAACTCTCACATAAGCGAGGCACCTGACTCATAGGTAGTTTAGGTATCTGAGCAAGCCTGGGTCATATGCCCCTGGTGAGCTAAGCAAACCAGTAGAGATGCAGAGCATAACACATTAGGAGCAGGGTGCACAGGAGATCGTGTTGCTTGCTGAATCAGATGCGTCTGCAAGGCAGGACAAATTTGGGCGGTTTTGTCACTACAGCACACTGGCAAATCCTGACCTGGATATCTGTTATGGTATGGGAAAAGTTGGTCAAATGGCTTGAGAAGAATACCTTTCGAGGATGATGCGATGCCAGCCTGAGTGCGTCATGTGAAGTATGGATCTTCTTGGAGTAGCAGGCTGGATAGAGAGGGAGAGGGATAGTTACGGGATAGTTACATGGACCTGCCACCTGCGACAGGTGGGACTCGAACGATGGCTTTGAGGTGTATGCTGACATTCCCTTGACAAGCCATTGCCGTGATATCATTTCATGTAACAAAGTGGTGAACCGACTTCTGCTCTCTTGCAGCTCAGCAAGCAAGCACAGCGCAGCCGAAAATGGGGGATACATCTCTGCAAGGATGCAGACACATCTGTGACACGCCGTATTATTATTCTTATTATCTCTACAAGGTGCTCATCGTCAACTGTCATCACATGCTGCCCAGAGGCCAGAACCAGTCCGGTGCATCCCCCTCACCCTCACCCCCGTCCCCAGCCCCATCAGCCCCGCCTGGCTGCTCCCTGCCACTCGTTGCTGCCCCTGTGTTCGGTCGCCCACCTGCTGCGCCTCCCCCCTCCCCGCTGCGATCAGTGTACAGGTTGGGCACGTGAAGCCAGCGCGCGCACCGCACGTCCAGCGTGACGGCGGCCATGCCCGGCCACGGCACAAAGTCATGAACCATGTAGCTTTCCACACCCGCCGGGTCCACGATGGCCTTCTGGTCCGAGTGAGCGTGCAGGTTGATGTTGGGGGACATGGAGTAGGCTGCCAGAGGGTGCCGCAGCATGCCACCATCAGTCCCTCCCTCCCTTGCCACGCGCCCAGTGTTCGACTGCAGCTGTGCCCTGTGCTGCCCGCGGGCGTGTGCCTGGGCGGATGGAGCAGTGTCACGCGCATCTCGCCTCCCGTCCCCAACACTCGCTGCTTCCTCCCCCCTGCCCCCTTGCTCCACATACTCCTGCTGCTGCAGCAGCGCAGGGTCCCAGCCCTGCAGGCCTGCTGCCACTGCCATGGTCAAGTTGAGCCACAGCGGTACCTCGGCAGCGTGACTCGGGCACGCGGCCGTGGAGGTGCACACCGCATTGACACGCCGCACCTGCAGCCCCACCACGCGACAGTGGCCAGGCAGCACACAAGAACCCACTTCTTCGTTACAATGAAAGCCTGGTACGTACGCGTATGTATGCACGGATAGCTGTTATGAGTATGTGCACGCGGTATGTGTAGCTCAAGACATATTCCGACATATTCCATGTTGTGTGGTTGGGAAATTGAAGGACATAACTGCCCAACCAATGTGCAATGTGCTGGTAGATGAGCGCGCACCTGCAGGCCCGCCAGGTGGGCGGCTGAGGGTCTGCGGCTGCCACTGGCTGCAGGGCACTCGCTCCACGCGTGCAGCACGCCCTGCCCAGGCAGCGCACCCACACAAACACTACTTGAGCAGCAGATCCCTGAGCAGATCCAAGATATTTATGTCAAGCTACATGCTTCAGCCCAGTGGCAGGGCTCAGGGAACAGTACGGCATTAAGCAAGCATGTGCTGTAAGTGCGCAGTCCATGGGTGGGCCTACCTTTCGTGGTGCAGATGTGACGAGGAACTCATCCACCTGTGGCCATGTCCGAATGGACCGTGTGGAAGCAGCAGCGGTCAGCAGCAAGACTCAAACCAAGCTGAAGAAGCATTGCGAATGACTGTGACCAGGATGGTGGTCAGCCCTTATGGTGGGCTCTGTTACTTAGTGAGCTCACCCAGGCTCTTCGGCATGTATCAAAACAAGCAGCAGGACATATGGGTTCAAGGCACATGAAAGCGAGCGGTACTGAAACAAAGACAGTGTTTCACTCCCATGCACGTGGAACCCAGTGGACACAAGGGCCTTGACACCAACATGGGAGCATCTTGCTACTCAGCAGCAAGCTGCATGCAATGCCACTTGTGCCATGCATGGCTCCGGGCTCCCATGTGGCTCTGAAACTCACATCAGCCACCAGCAGCAGCACATCCAATCCCCAGTGCGCGAGCACCTGAAGTGAGTGGGCCGAGTGTGCAGGTTAGCAAGGCAAGGCCTGGGGTGACTGTAGTAGATGTGCTTGTTGAGCCATACAACCGAATGAGCACGACACATCCAGGAGCCCATGAAAGATGAATCGGAGCATAGCCCCGCACGCACGCCAACTCCCAGTCCCATGGCCCACCCCTGCGCCGCACCGCGTGGTTGTACTGCAGAGCCTGCATGGCAGAGTGGAGGTTCCGAGAAACACTGAAAACCAAGCATAATGGTGCTTGAGCCATGTTGCGCATGTTGATTGGGGCATGGGCATCTCTACCTGTCATCTATTGGCCTAGTTGGATTTAAAGAGGGCTACAGGAGCGCACACATCACACGCATCACACAGGCTCACACGAATCTAGCGACAGCATCTGTGGACAAAGGGCACACAGTCACATGCAGCTGGGCAGGCCCATAACCCTGCACACACCTGATGTGCGTAGTGGTCAAACCCATTCCACGTGTGCGCCGCCCGCTCGTGCATCGGCATGTCTCGCCACACCACCAGCGCCAGCCGCCCCGCGCGCACCAGCGCCTGCACGACTGGCATGGCCGCCAGCGCTGCGACCTGCTCCGTGACGTACCATACATACCCTGCCACGCCTAAGCGTGAGTGCCATGCCATGTGAGCCAGGGCAAGGTGCAGCGCCTCCACTGCTGGCATGTTGTGGAAGGGAGGCAGCAGCATGATGGGCACAGGGCCCCCCTCCTCCTCCGTACGTGGTTTGAAGTAGGAGTTGCCTGGCCGCGTGTTGCGGCTAAGGGGCAGAGGGGGCTTGGGTGCTGCGCGCGTCGCGGGCTGGGCAGCGTGTGCAGCACTGGCAGGCTGGCTAGTGGTGCTGCGCGCCGACGCGGGTGGACCTGAGGGGCTACCGGATGGAGGGCTATCCCCAGCTTGCTGCCTGCGGCTAAGCAGGCTGCGGCCACCATGAAGCGCACTGCTCAGCTGCGCTACTGCCGCATCGCTGTGCGTGCCCTGCGTGCTGCGCAGGCGGTGGCGGTGGTGCAGCGCGGACGCACGGAAGCGTGCAGGAGCTGTTTCTGGCACGGGCGGCGGCACCGAGAACTGCAGTGGGCAGTAAAAGGAGAAGCCGGATGCACGGATCTGGCCTTCTCCGAACATGAGATCCTCTGCATCTAGTGCTGTGGGCTCCACGAACAGGGCCATGGGGGCTGTGGGGTGCCGCATGTGCTCGCTGCCCACACGCACCGTGGACCCCGACGCTGGCAGCCTGCACATGCGCGTGGAACGAGAAGCAGTGGGCGCAGGTGGCAAGCAATGAGGGTGAGGTGCCAGGTGTGCAGCAGCAGCAGGGATGTGAGGTTGGCTGTTGCAGCCGCAAAGCGACCAGGGAGTCAGCCCCACAGCTCAGCATTCTGATAGCATCACAGCCACAGAGCGTGATATGGCTGGCGTCGAGCACCACTGCACATTTAGATTCATGGTGCACTGGGGCACACAGGCGCTCGTGCTCGCATGCTTGCATGCTCTCATGCTCTCATGCACATATGTCAGCCGTGCGCAACACACCCATGCCACCCACCAGAGGGTGAAGTCATGAGAGAATGCAGCCATCGCAACTGTAGCGTGTGACAGCTGCACATATGGCCGGCCAGCCGTCCATGTGCCTGCTGACTCGAGGAATGTGAACCCCCGCCCAACAAGCCACTTGCCCCCAGCGGCAGGCGGCAGTGTGGTCGGGGTTGCAGGGGCAGTGCCGCTCTGACTGTGGCTGCTGTGCTCACCCGCCGCACTGTTTGCGGCTGTGCTGCCTCCGTGCTCTGCTCCGGCACCAGCGTTAACGCCTTCTGAATCATCACTCTCTGCGCCTGCAGCTGCGTCGCCTTCACCACCAGACGCAGCTGCTGTCCTGCGCGCAGCTGGCCTGTGCTGTAGGACCATGCCAGCTGTTAGGGGGGGCCCTGGTGTATAGCCAGATGGAAGGGTGTCCATGAGCTCCAGTCGCATCCAGATGCGCAGCAGCACCGTGTCATTGCCGATCACTCCCTGCGCATGCGGTGCACGTGAGTGTGCATTCGGGGCATGCGCAGCATACAGGGCACGGGTGAGGCACACATGCAGCAACAGCGTGCAGCGCGGCATGCAAGACCAGTCATCCCCACATCCGTGCATGGCGCAGTCTGCTGTCAGCATCATGGGCTTGCATGAGTGCGTGTTGACCAACTGCATGACTGAGCATGCTTGCACATACCTGAAGCTGGCACTGCGGTGCACCAATCTCATCTGAGTAGATCCACATGCGCTTCGCACGTTCTCCAAGCCATGGCACGATGGTGGCAGGTGCGGGGCTGGTCTCTTCTGGCCATGCCCATCGCATCAAAGGCAGCTCATCTGCCAAACGACGTGGCAGCGCCCTAGCTGGAGGGGTGGCAGCAGCAGATGAGCTGTCTGCAGCCAGCAGCAGGATAACAAAGGCAGCATGCCACAACGCTGGCATGATTAGAAACACAACATATTCGCCCGTTCTAGCTGGGCTTTTAATCATAAAAGTAATTGCACATAGCGGGGACGCAGATCAGCTGACTTGAGAGTTCCTTTGGATGTTGAACACTGTTTTTGCTGCGCCCAACAAACTTGTCTAGCGGTCACAGGGTACCACTCGAAAACCGATGAAGTTTGAAGTGCTGCTGAACGATCGCATTACTACTGCACCACATCATTTTATCACCAGCATCGCTTGATAAGCCCCACAGCGCCCTCGTGCTAGTAAAGAGCGCCCTAAAAGCCCTGGAACGCCTCCGAGCAGGCACGGCATGATTTTGTCGTAGCTGAATGCCCAGCCTTCATCCCTGGTAATCCCCAGGAGCCTGGTCCCGCAACTTTAGAAACTGTGTTGCGGGACTGTGGGCTTCGTGGACACTGGTATTGCGCCCTAGTGCCGTTCCGCGCCACTTGGGATGGAGGCAAGGCAACAAGCTGTTGGGCTTCGCGGAAGGTTGCTGAGGTGGACTAAGCACATGGGTGGCGCGCCTGGCGCCCCCCCGCGCCCGCTGGTGGTGCTGCTGGGCTGGATGTTTGCCCCAGAGGCAGCCCTGCACAAGTATGTGGCGCTCTTGGACCAGGTGGGAACAGCGTCTTGCGTCCTGGAATGCCCATGCAAGTAATCTTACTGTGTTGTCACCATGTGGTGCATGCACCATGCGGGCGCATGCGCAGCGCACAACGCACATGCTCTTGTTCAGCAACACGCATTCCTCAATGCAGCAGCAGCATGCCAGTGACGCCCACAGCCCGCCATACGCCTGCTCTGCACCATGCCCCTTTGGCTTGCCTGCAACTGGTGTGCCCTGTCGCGTGGCACCAGCCCCGACCTTTCCTCGTTCATGCCTCAAATCCATGCGCAGCTTGGATGGGACGCGGCGGTCCATCGGCCCCATGTGCTGCCCCTGTGGGCCCCCTCCTGGGCCGCAGCCACAGCTGATGCTCTGCTCGAGGAGCTGGAAGCAGAGCTTGTGGCTCATGGGCCGCGCCCCATTGTTTTCGGCGTCTTTTCAGGCGCAGCAAAAACAGTGTACTACAAGATGCTCCCCCAGCTGGGGCCCGTTGCGTGGCCCGTGCCCGACCTGCAGGTGCACCAGGATGGGGTGCGCTCTGCGGGCCCTGCACACACAGCCCCCCATGCTGCGCCTGCATTGTCCTCCTCCTCAGCTGGGACCCTACAACCTGCAGGCCATGTGGCCATGGCCAGCACCAGCTCCCAGCACCTCATTGACGAGGCCGGCACCCTGGGCCGCATCCCGTACGTGCACCAGACGCCGCTGCAGGGCCAGGGACTGGCAGCAGCGATGCGCCAAGCTGTGCCGTCGCCGTGGGAGCATGCCGCCGCGCCGTTGCTGCAGCCCCAGACCGTGCCCCACTCAGGGGCGAGTGCGCTGGCGAGCGGAGACGTACAGGGCGCCGGCGATGCGGCGGCTGCTGCGAACAGCTGGGGCATGATGGGCCGGCTGGTGCCCTGGTTGTCGCGCCGCACGCCAGCAACTGCGGATGGCGGTGCAGCCAGCGCAAGCAGCGCACGGGCGCCTTCGGCCCCTGCTGGGGGTAAGGCCCCTGTTGCTGGCCAGATGCCCACCTACCCGCTCGTGTCTGCATGCGTCTGTGGACAGCTGTTTGACTCCTCCCCTGTGGACTTCACCAGCCACGCTGGAGCACGCATGTGAGTGTGCAACTGTGGCGCTGGGTGTGGGCTGTACCTTGCTGTGCCTTTGCTGGGGGTTGCCATGCCTTCTGCACCTGCGTACTGGCATGCTCCCTGGGGCTTGAGGGATCCAGCATACTGCTGGTGGCGGCCACAGCGTCGGCACATGCCCAGCTTTGCACTGAGTAATGTATCATTTGCACGGCACTCACGGCACAACACCGCCACTCTGGTGCGAGAACACAACACGCAGGGTGGTCAGTGCGAGTCGTGGCCGTGTCAAGCCTGCGAGTGGCAGCCTGGGGGCCCTGCCCCTGAGCCTACTTGAGCTTGGGACTGGTGTGGTGGCTGGTGCCATGGACTTTGTGGGGCTTGAGGCGTGGGAGGCTCAACGTCAGGCCATGTGGGGCACGCTGGCGGGCAGTGACGCCGCGCTTCAGGGCCCCTCACTCTTTTGCTACTCGTGGGATGACGAGGTGGCGGACCCTGTGCGCATACAGCGGCTGGCGGCGGCGCTGCGTGCGCGCGGGGCAGTGGTTCTGGAGCAGACATGGGGCAGTAGTGAGCATTGTGGCCATGCACGCCGCCACCCGGCAGACTACCGCGCAGCGCTGGCAAACATGCTGCAGCACGCACAGGTGCGGCGGGCAGCAGCACGGCTTGCTGCCTGTGCGGGTGCGAGCACTGCAGCATACTTGAGCCTGTGCTGACGCTCACATGACCTTGCTATGCTATACTGGCGCAAGCATAACATGTGGCTGCTCACAAGCCCCGCTGGGATTGTTCCATATCAGGATCTGGGCGCTTCCATAGCTGTTTCCAAGTCCTGTCGTTCCGTCTCACCATTCCATGCGCATGCTGATCGTTTTGTAGGAGGCGTATGACACGACAGCTGGGCAGCGCTCCTCCCTCTTCAGGGCAGGCCTGCGCCAGCGTGGCCGCCGGAAGCACCGTGCTGGGCGTGGGGGCGCAGGCGGGCTGGATGCAGATGCTGATGGCGTGCAGATGTTGTCTGCGGCTGCAGGCGCGGCGGTTGCGGCCGCAGCCATGGTCGCGTCCCTGCGGAGCAAGCTGTGAAGTTGCGCTGTGTGCAGGGGTTTCACGCCAAGCTGTTGTGGTGGTGGTAGAAGGTGATGGTGCGCTACCCTGTGGGTGCTTGTGGGTGCTTGTTTCATGGCAGTAGCTTGTGTTTTTTGTAGCAAGGACACAGGGCCTATAAGACAGAAGGCATAACGATAGGAGGATAGGTTTTGAGTAAACCGAAGCGCTTGCTGGCTCCTAGGAATCGCACTGAGGAGGTGACGACAACATTTTTGCGTTGCGGTTATTCGGTTGAGTGTATAGCAACTGTCCAGCGTGCGTTTGCGCTGTAAATCAGGGTGTCGTGCCAAAACCCCCATTACTAAACGGTATAAACAGCAGTCTGCGATCCCCTGGCGCCGTGCCCACTCTTAGACATCATCAGATGGTGTACCTTAAGCAAAACCAGCTAAGCAGGTGAGCAATGCTTGTAACGAATGCACCGCTGCTGCCCTGCTCACGGTGTTGCTGACGGCCCTCCCCCTGCCCTGCTTGCATCCTTCCTACCGCAGGTACCATGTTGTGCCCGGCCCCTTCCTTTCGACGCACGCGCATTTCTACGATGGGCCAGACCAGCGAGAGGCGCCTGATGCTGAAAGACGCCAGGGCACACATAAACGTAGCACATTTGCTACATTATACAATAACTCGCCCTTCCACATCACGCAACGTATGCTGGAAACCAAGAAGCAGACGTCTAACAGCAACATGCTAGAGTTGTTCCCCGAGCCCAGCCACCACACGCGCACAGCACCCAGCCCTATCGGCACGTATCGCGGGAATGGCAACTTCACGGTGCGTGGGGTGTGCCCTTGAGAGCATACACACAATGTACTGACACGAGTACCGCCATCTTCTGCATGGTCCACCCTGCACAGCACCCGCTGCAGCCATTCCAGCAACAAGCATGCGATGCAGCACAATGCCAGCAGCCAGGGGCTACTGTAGTGGCAGCGGGCAGCCCCCAGGGGATGCATTCTGCAGTCGACACAGCATGCAGTGAACGTGCGGCTTGGTTTTCATGTGACTGCCTCTAGCCTTGCGCACGTGCACAGCCTTGTATGCCCATGCAATCTGTACTTCCTCACCCTAATCACCTAGGTATGCTTCTTGATATCATCATCGCATGCGTGCCTCGCCCACCCCTCTACCCGTTACTCTTCCTGCCCTGCACAGGTCGAGTACCCCCACAGCAACCTCACGTACAAGAGCCTGCGCTTAATTCCATATGCACAGCTGAGCTGGAAGACAGAGTACAGCGGCAACTTCACAAAGAAGCCTTCGGGCAGTCCTTACAAGGGTGAGAGCTGAGGGGCGCTGCCTGCTGTTGGAGTGCCTGCCTTAGGATGGTCTGCGGGGCAGGGCCCAGGCGGTTTTGCTGTCACCCACTGCCAGCGGACTCCTGCTGCAGTCTGTGGCCTGTGATGCTGCAGCATGCGGTCCAATCAATAGCACACAGCAAACTTGCTGCAGCGTGCGGTCCAATCAACAGCACACAGCCAATGGCGACCTGCCAGACTGCAGGCAGCTGTCGTGTTTGTGCAATGTTGTGGGGCGCCCCGGACTGACCAGCATTCCCTGCGCAACATATGCTGTGCAGGTTACAGCATCCTTTCTAAGCGGCACTGAGCTGGGCGCAACCCTGGTTGCCCCACAACCCCCCTAACTCCAGCGTCCTGGCTGCTGCCACATTGAAATGAAGCAGCAGCAGCACACAGCACCCTTGCAACAACATACAGTTATGAAGGGGCGCCTGGATGGGTTCAGGCATTTGCAACCTGCGCACGTTGAGTGCACATTATGCGAGGATAAGGCTAAGGCATCAGACGGGCAGTAGGCGAGGGTTCATGTGCAGACTACCACCCTGGATGTCCCAGCAGTGCGCAAGCTATGGCAGGTGCTGTGTTGGGCCTCAGGAATCTTGCCAGGGACTGGATGTTAAGTGGGCATCAGAGCAGAGATGGCAGATGTGTTAGAGCGCTTAGAGCGCGTGTAGACCAGCATGGGGCATCCGTGCACATGTAGCCCTTAAGGCGATTCAGTAGGACCCGGATGCAACCAGGAGGCGGGCTCTTCATGGGGTGAGCCGAGTGTGATGCCCCGTGATCACACGGACCTGTATCCCGCCCAAGAAGCTATGAGTTTAGGAATCAGAGGTCGCGTATGCGAGTAGGGAATACAACGTGTGGGGGATTGGAGTGCGTGGATGTTACAACATGGCCTACGGTGTGATACACAGTGGTATGCAGCCATCCACCCACCCAATGTGCCCCAACACCATACCCCCAGCACACCCTTTGCTTTGCAGGGCAAACGGGGCGCCCAGCGTATGGCACTGTGTATGCCGCCCCCTGCCCGGTTGTCTGATGTGCAAATCCTGATGAGCTGCAAAAGGCAGCAAGCCCGAGAGCGCATGCGTGCCCACATGCTTGGTCAGCGAAGCAAGGTGTTCTTTGCGGGCTGCAACACACATGCGAGCTGTGCTTCCAAGACATGGTGCCAAGGTGTGCATAGTCTGCTTTGAGGCCGTGCAAATTGTCACCAGCTGCTTTGCGCACTTCTGACTTGCTGACACCACAGTTCTTTCTCATTCAGCCAAACGACAGTCTGCATCCTGTGCGAGGATCCTCAGGTTGAGGAAGGGCATGCGGAGCATGTTTCAAAGTTGCTTGACTATGCATGGTAACTGTGAAGTGCTCCGGCCATGCTGGTGAGGCAGCACCTGCGTGCTTGCATGCCTGGGCTGCTGCTGTCGTCCGAATGGCTAAGGACGTGGTTGACGTCGCTGCATGGCAGCTTGTCTGAAAGAGCAAAGGCAGTAAGTTTGCGCGTTGAGACTTCTAAATGTGGGCACCGTGTGTGTGGCTGTTTCGAAAACCACCGACTCATAAACAAGTCATGCTTTACAAGCTGCAGCGCAGCACTCTCATCATATGACATATCACATCAAAGTAAAACCAGCCTTGGGCTGATCAAGGTGAACAAGGCATTACACTACTCCCAACGGATGATGGTGGAACGGTCTCTTAAATGTAGTGCCACATGGACAGGTGCTTAGCTCCAACACAACGCTCTCTAGTGTGTGATGTGGGCGAGGAGCATACGTGGCCGTGCTTGTGAGGCCACCATCAGCATGAGCACTACACTGCATCGCATGCGATGGCAAGCAACAGCTGACGACGCTCACACATGATACCACACTGACGCCAGAAACACAGCGTCGTCAAAGCCCCGTGCCCCACCCTCGCCACCACCCTACCCACCCTTGTGGCGGCAGCCATGTCATGGATTTGTATCATCAAAGCCAAGCCGTGTTACTTGTACATGACAAAAAATCTTGAGGCAAACAAAAGAAGTACGCTTGCAAGCATGCAACAATTGTAAAGCTAATCAGGTTGCAGATTAGCAGTACACAGCACGTATGGCTGGTGCATGCCTGCCATACATACATGGCAACACAAGCATTGCAAGAGCTACTGGCGGCTCTCTATAACCCCCGCATTAGTCACGAGTCGGAGAGGCGCTCGCTTGGGAATGGCCTTGACAGCGATGATCCCCTTAGTTGAGTCGTTGTACCACCACTGCCAACCTGTCAATTTTGGACTCGACCGCTGCCAACCTGTCAAGTTTGGACTCGAGCTGCTGAAACTTGATGCCAAGCCTGGATTCTAGGGCCTGGATTTTCCACTCAATCCTGGTCTCCAGCTGGTCCAACTTAACTTTAGAACTGATCTCCTGCATTTGCTGCTCCACACAAAGCACAACACATGGTCAGCGCACACAGGCATGCATGGGTTGCAGCGGCTGCGAGTGCAAATGCAGCTACAGGCTCAGCAGACAGAGCCAATGGACTCAGCAGACACATATTTTCATGATCATCCATCATTGACAGCCTGGGTAAGGGGGACGCACCCACCATGGAGTACTGGTAGAGTGTGATGGTGATAGAGGTTATGCTCGCCACGAAGACAAAGACGAAGGAGGACCCAAGCGCTAGCCCAACTGGCTCATCCCCCCTTCCACCACCGCCCTGATCATGCCCCCTGTCTCCAAAAAACTGCACATACATAAGCCAGAGGAATGTGATGAGCGTGCATGCACGTGCACATAGCTGGCATGGCGGGCATCACGTCAAAAAGAAGAACACAGCGTATTATGCCGATAGTGGCGGCCACTGGCCACGGAAATCCCTATGCACGGGGCAAGAGGCAAGCGGATGAGCTGCAGCTACTGCCGGCCTGCTGCTGCGGGGCCCGGCCAAGTAACATGTGAGAATGTGAATGGTACACTCTCATGAGATATGAACGGATCACCAGACCATGCTTGCATGCATGTGCACGACCACTGGGTGATGCATCTCATGTGCAGAGCGCAGTGGCGCGCGTCTTATGTGTTTGTTTGTATCAAGGGTTGCATGCTAATCGTGTCAGTGAACCATCTGTGACGATTAGAGATAAGCGCCATCGGGGAACGAGCTCTTGGAGGTTGAATACGTGGACATGTGAGCTGTATAAAAGGCCGTATAACACGTCCTGTGTGGCAAATCAGGCTTTGTCTATGCAGTTCAAGCCTGCTTTCACCGCCTGACAAGCCGTGGGCTTCCTGATCGAAACTGACATGATGCAGGTACGCACGGGTACTGGCTTGTACGAGCGTGCGCTTATCGCTCGGCAGCGCAGTGGGTGGGAGATCATGGTTTCCAGAAAAGGCTAAACGCAGGCAGATAGGTCAAGCCTACCTAGCGTCACAGTTTCCGCAACCACTTACGCATGACTCTGCTCGGAGTCATTGGGATACACATCATGTGTATGTGTGAGGGAGAGAGTAATGCCATGTTAGCGGATTTGGTGCACAATTGGTCACTGATTACCTCTATGCCAGGCCTCCGGACGCTCCTTATCTGATTTTATCTTACATCATCGCTAACAAGCCATGTAGGATGTGCAAGTCTTCAGATTTTGTGATTACGGTACCTCAGCACGGCTGCATCATTGCGGATACAGCTCGACTTCAGCCCCTGGCAGCCCCTGGGCTCTTGTGCACCATGTTTGAGAGCAGTGGACAAACCCTGAGGAGCCGGTTGTCAGACTTACTTACAGCCGCAGGTCTGCTTCAAACCCAGCTTGAAACCAAAGAGGTTCTTTATGCATAGAGGCAGAGGCAGGCTTGCTGCTGGAGCAGCAAACCATGGCCAAAGGCACAAGAGGAAGTGGTGCTGGCCAGCTGATGCACACGGTTCAGGGGAGAGGAGACGTTCTGGCTCGAGCATACGTGTGCCATAAAACCGATTTTCGGCCCATATCGTTACTGTATTGGGACATGTACAGCCTGGCATTGGCAGCTGAATCGCAAGGCAGCTGTGAAAGAAAGGCAGCAATAACAGCAGTTGCGCCAGACGCATTTTATACTTGCATACACACACTGATACAGACACACCCTCATGTGCGTGCTGTGCTGCTGATTGGGTTCATGCGTGCTGCGGGTGCTGCGCCCTGTCCTCTCCGAGGTCATCAGCAAGCGAGATGAGGCACATGGTGGAGCTGCTGAGCAAGGAACGCCCTGTACATGCGCTGTGTACGCGCTGCGTGTGCTATGCGCGTGCTGTGACCATGATGCACGTGCTGCTTGCGCACGGGGCCTGCTTGGATCGTCACTATATCTGGCACCTGCTTGCGTCGATTGTGTGCTGAGTGGGGTGCGTTGCTGCGGAGGGGTGCCTGCTGCATGAACTGTGGCCCCCGGGGACAACCTAGCCCTCTATGATCCTCATACCGTATGCATACCGAGACCACCGCGCGGGCCTGCTGGAGCGCAGCTTTTACTGAATAGAACCATAGCTTGGCGCTGCAGACGTAGCAGGTAGCACACAGCAGTAGAGAAGTAGCTGTGGTGGTCGTAGGTGATGGTGGTTGGCCGCTGGGGCTGCTGCTGGAAACACGGGCCCATAATCATGCCCTTTCAGTAACTTAAATGGCTGTTGGGACAGCTTCTTGTGGCTGATACAGTGTCATCTTCTTGGCTCTGATTGTGGGTACCCCAGCGGTGCATGCAAACACACAGCAATGATGCTCCTGGAAAACTGCGCCCAAGCCTGCTTGCAAGCCACCGTGAAGTCAGCATCAAACAAACGATCGCTCGTGGAGCCACATACAGACGAACCCAGTCAGATGTTGGAGGACGCAGGCGATGCACGGATTCAGTGTTTAAAAATGTTACCATAACCTGATACTGAGAAGCGCTTGATGAAGATACTGAGTTTTTTTCTGGGGTTGTAACAGGGGCTGTGTTGAAGCCAGGACTGCGGGTTGGCTCCGATGATGAACTCGGGCATTTCAACGTAAGCAAAACGTGATACGGGGTAGCAGCACGATCTGCGGAGAAGAACTCGCTGCAGTGCCCGAGGCACACAGTTAGACAGCCTGTATAACCTGGGCAGCATACAGGCAATAGTATCCCTGCCTGCTGCATGGTCTTGCCTTCCAGTTGCTTTGCATGCAAGTTTGCAAGCTGCCCATGACATGGTGCTGAGGTGTTGCGTGTTCTCTTAGGTCCCAGCGGCAGGATACCACCCGCATGGGCTCATGCACCACGCATAATGTGCATGAACAACCTCGTTTTCTGTCGTCCACCCCAGGCCACCTGGTTCTCGGATACCTGTCGTGTGGGTTTCAACGGTATGCACAGCATCAAGCACATCGCCAGTGCACCTTTATGCTGTATTTTGCCCTGGCTGGTGCCCGCAGCAAGAAGAAGAAGTGGTGGTGGTATGTGCCATACATCAGCTTCTTCAACTTCATCTTGGAAATGATCGGGCTGGGGATCTGGTGCGTGTGCAGCTGCATGCAGCCTGTACTGAGGCGAGCACAGCAGCTGGAGCTATCAGCAGCTGGTACTGCTATGCTATACGCTGCACAGAATGCGCAACGCTGCAGCGCATATGCTTGATGCATACTGTGCGTGCATGGAGCCAAGCACAGGATTGCATGCTGGGAGCGGGGTGTGCGTACTTCAGCTCGTGTTGCATGTGCGGCACTGTATCATCGTCATCATGACACAGACTTGTGCAGTCGATCTGCGGTGCTGCAGCCGGATACTCTGCTCATCCATGCTTGCATCGTTGCATGCACATGTGGCGGTGCATGCAGGGACAGTCATGCACGATCAGCCCTCAAGTCCACAGACGCCTGCCTCAAGATCCTAGGAGTGAACATCGACACCGAGCTGGTGTGTACTGCCAGCAGTACTCTAATTCTTAGTGGTTCTTGCATCCAAAGCGGCAATGGTACTGCTCGGTGTGTCGGGGTGTGCTGTGACAGTTTTCTTTGATGTCATGGCTGATGTCATGGGTGTCATATATATGTGTGCGCCTGCGGCTGCACCACATCATGATGGCACACCATGGCTTGAGGGCAGGCCAGGTAGCGGCTGTGATCAAGGCCACGTCCGTCATGAAACTCAATACTGCATGCACGGCTGTGTTCTATGCTACCTGCGCAGGTGTGGGGCGACACAGCAGTGGTTGCCACCACAATTGTTGTGGTGCTCCTGTGCCTATGCATGCTGGGGCTTGGTGCAGGTGCGGCATGCGCCGTACCCCAGGTCCTTGCATCAGTTCTCCTCTGACCCTTTGCCGGGCTATGGGCCATGTGGTCTTGGTAGCAGAGGCGCGGATGTCTGACATCAGTCACAAAGTTTGTGTTTGTTTTGGGGGTGGGGTGGGGTGGGAGGGGTGGGCATGGGGTGTTTGGCTTGGAAGCCCTGCACCTTCCCATGATGCACATGTGCCATCTGGGTGCAGGGCGAGGGGTCATCGGCGCGCAGGCTGACCGGACAGGCGCCACGCGCATGGGCGGCCGCCTCATCGCATGGCTGTGGTTTGATGCCGTGTTCATCTTCTTCTGGTGCGCTGGTGATGTGTCAGTCCCGGCGGCGTGCTGGGTCGCCATGCCTTCACGCCTCTCACATTCTATGCAGGCATGGCTGCACCCTCTCAGCACACATGTTACACCGCTGGCCATCATGCACTGCCTTCAAAGCTGCTGCATGCCCGCCTCCGTGATGGTATGCTCTGCCACGTTGCTGGTGCAGGTGGTGGGTTATTCTGTGGATGATCGTGTTGCTGCTTGGCTTCTGCGTCTTCACTGCCGCGTCATACGGCCTCGTACTGACGCTCAAGGTGAGGAACCAAACCCTGTAACCTGATTTCTGAACCCTTAACCTTGGACCCTTGTGCTGTCATACCTGAAACGCTGTAGTCATCAGTTTTGTGGGGTCTGGAGCGTTGGGAGGATGCTATCAGTTCAAGCAGGCTGTCAGTTCAAACAGGCGTGGCCAACTTGGCTTGAATCAGCTCCATGCTGTACCAGGCATTGTGTTCTTGCCTGGCTGTGCCCACATCCCGTGCTGACACAGCTGTGTGCACTCACTGCGCGTAGGTTGGGCTGGATGCGCTGAATGATGGCACAGCCAGCGCGAACGCCATGGGTGGGTTTAGTGATTATGTCCAGGGCCATGGGCACGGGTGCCTCAAACACCTACAACCTAAACCCTGCACCCAGCGGTCATGACAATCACACCATCAACACGCAATAACACACCCTGCTTATTTGCGAACACATGCGTGTATTTAAAGGGTACTGTTGGTAACGAAGAACTGTTATGGGGCACGCACGCAACCTGCAAGCGCTGGTGCTCGCATGGCGCTCGTCTGATCCATCCATGCTCAGCTACCTTTTACCCATGTCTTGGCTGCATGGTGCAGGCGTTGTCTTGGGAGCCATGAATGCCAACAGCACAGCAGCAGCAGCCGGGAACAGCACGGGCCTGACACCCCCCAGTCCACCCTCTGTGGCATGTGCACCCACGTGCCTGGACCTCTCAGCCTTTGACTGGGCTCTTGGGGACAAGACTTGCTTCTGCAAGGTAGGTGCCAGTGGCTGGCCCCTTTGCATGGCATCATATTATCTAACGTCATATCTGGGACTGGGACTGGAGTTGGGGCTGGGGCTGGGGCTGGGAACAGAGAAACGGACTTACAGGTGGTACATGCCGATGGTAAGCCTGCATGCCTTGGGAGATTCACACCTCGACTCAAACTGGCCGTGCAACGCTTGCTCGTTGCTTCCGCAACTGCTGCAAGTGCAACAGCTTTGTCACGTGCTGGCTGCTCCGACCTTCGTCCTCCCTTGTGTGTTGCTGCCCAACACTGCACTGCTGCAGTTGGACAAGGTTCATGCGGCTGACGCAGAGATGCAAAAGGCATCGAAGCACTTTGGAGGTGCAGATGCCTGGCACCCTTTTGCTTGCTGTTGTTGTACTGCTTGTACAGTTGTACATCACCTTTTTGTTCCTGTTTGTTGCTTGCACGGCGCAGGCCGCCCTGCTCATGCACACCTGTGCCGTTTCAAACCGTGCGGCAGCTGCATGTCAGTTTGCACCTCTGACTTTTGCCTGCCCCGGCCACATCGCAACCCCGCTTCACTGTGCGGCTCGTGTGTACAGCGTGTGCGGTGGGCTCTGTCATCATGCTGCTGGTGGCCACATGGATCCTCATGGCGGCGGCTGCAGAGTTTGGGGTGACGCGGCGAGAGCGCCAGCTGCTGCGGCGCATTGCAAAGGCGCGGGCCGCACAAGCGAACGGGGAGGCGCAAGGGTGCGTCACACACTCACACTTGTGATGCGCTGCCAAGTGTGTTGTGTACTTGAGTGGGTAGTAGCAGGGCTCAATGGGCGAGCCCTACTTTGCTAACTGGCAGTCTGCGATATGCCATGCGTTGATCACCATTACAGCTCTGTGTCTGCACGTGAGCCTCACCCCTCGAAACTGACGCGGCTTGGAGCCACGTGTGCGTGTTTGTTTGTGGGTTGGGTCTTGGGTGGTGTACCTGCTACACCTCATGGGTGCATGAGCCTCAAACAGTTGCTGGGACGCGTGGTCCAGTTCTCACACTTCAGTGTGTGTGCGTACCGCAGGCTGCTGAACGGGGCATCCAGCAGCGGGGGTATCAGCGGGTACAAGGGGATGAAGAAGAGCAAGAGTAAACAGAGTAACCTCGCATCCACGCCCGAGGTCATTGTGGATCAGGAAACGGGAGAGTGAGTGGATGGATGGAAGGTGCCGAGGGGGTGCCAGATGCTGCATGGGTGCGGCGGACGGGGTTGCCAGGCGCGGACGCTTGGCAACCTCACTGCTTGCTGCTGGTGACCCAGGTGCACGGAACACCATACTGTGATGGGTTGCTTCCCAACCAGCTCTTAACCTGTTGCCTGCACTACCATCCCCTCATGAACAAACCACCCGTAGTCTGACTTCATGCAACATGGTATGTTGGCAGCCGACTCACACCAAGCGAAATTCTACGAAGAGGTGGTTTACTGATGCTGCTGTCCGGTCACTCGCCATAACCACACTGCAGGGTGCTGGAGGTCCAAGGGTTGCAGGAGGACACCCCAGCCAGCAACTCGGGGAAGCGCAAGGCAGCGGAAGAGGCGGCAGCAGCGGACGGTTCAGGGAAAGGTGGTGGCTCGTTCATCAAAAGCAAGGCCGCACGGTCCTTTGTCAAGGGACTGGGCAAGACCACCAAGATGTTTGACAAGTTAGGCAGTTTCCTTGGGCCCCGGTAAATGCGACCAGTTGCTGAGTTCAAGCCTGGAGCTGAGGTGGTGGTTTTTGACTGTAGCCGCGTATGGCTCAACCACACAGCCAGCCAGCAGTATAAATCGCTCAACAAACACCGGCAGTGTGTAGTCCTTGCTATGCAGCTGCTGGGATATGCAGCAGGCGAACCGTGTGGGACGGTTGCTGGCTTAGGTGATCTGTATTATGAGCTGGCATTGACAGTGATGCGCACGATGCCAGCCCTTATCGAAGCACGAATGCGATGATTAATGTGATGCTGACTCAGTCGGAGGACTCAGTTACAGTCGGACATTCTGTCGTTTTGGTTACATACCAGTACGCCACTGCCACCTCACAGCCGCCTAGCATTACAACGTTCGCTATCCCTTGATGCCTCGTCAGTCGTCTGATGGTTCAGCGCGCCGCAAGCTTTCTAAGCAGCTTGGCCGCTTGCCATGCGCTGCTGGCACGTGGGCCCTGCCCTGCGCGCTCCTGCCTGCGAGCGCACTGCTGCTCCAGGCCAGAGGCCACAGCTGCCAGCACCTGGCGTACCTCCGCCGTGGGCTGCTGCTTGGCCACAGAACTGGTGCAAAGAAGCATGGCCAGCTGGTGTGCTGCTTGGCCAATGGTGCCAGCCGTAACAAGCCGCAAGCCACGCACAGCATGCAGCCACCGCCCACATGCCCGCAGTAGCTGCAGCAGCTGTACTTGGCTCAGGCAGTCTGCATGCTTCACAGTTGCACAAAGGAGGTGTGGGAACCATGAAGTGCGCCGCCATGACAGCTGCAATTCCCAGCGGCCAACTGCTCCCATCTCAGGCCCTGCTCTTACGACTGGCAAGGCCATAGGCCCATTGCCCTCATCCCCATTGTCACTTGCTGTGCTGTCGGGCTCATCTCCTGTTGCTCTCTGCTCTTCCTGGCCTGCTGCTGCTGCTTGCCGTGCAGTGCAGTCGAGGCCAGTGGGAAAGAGGGTGTCCAGCCGCAGAAGTGCAGACGCCATCAGGGATGTAACCAGCTCAGTGTGCTGGCGTGCCCAACCAAGAGCTTGTAGGTCGTCCAAAGCATCCAGCACATCCTGTGAACAAAAACGGGCATGCTGATTGCGGTGTCCACACAGCTGCAGGGTGCTCACACTGCTGTGATCAGATTGCAAAGTGCCAATGCAGCTGCACCGTGCAGGCACCTGGCTCTCTATAGTCTTAAGGAACTTCTAATTGACGGGCTCCGGCAAACAGATGAATCTGTGAACAGCAATGAACGAAAGCAACACATGGTGCAGTAGCGCACACACGCACCTGGGCAGCAGCTGGTGGCAGATCATGCACCACCTGTTCGAGTCTTTGTAGGCAAGCAGTCAGCCAGTCAGGTGGCACATCACAGTGGCCCGCACGTGCTGCCAGTGCTTGCTCTGCTGCCGTACCCTCAGCCGCTGGCCCAGGCGGCCGCAATCCAGGAGCATTAGAATCGTGCGGCGCTGTCAGTACTGATGCCCCAGATGCTGTAGAACGCTGCTGAATGCCGCCAACCCGTGCCAAATGCATGGCCAGCTGTGTAGCAGGCGGGCTGTGCTGGTGCCATGGGAAGCGTGAAATGCCATCTGCCCGCCTGCTACGCGTGCCCAGCTGTTGATTGCAAGCTGTTGGCTGGCTGCCATGCAGCGAGCGCAGTCCCTGAAGGATCTGGTGCAGTTCAGGTGCTGACGCCTGGGGCAGAAGGGGCGTTGATGCTGCAAAGAATGCATGCACCCACGAGCTGGGCGGCTGTGCACTTGACAGGGTGCCTTGTGACACGGCATGCATGCTGTTGGCTAACGAGTGCAGCAACGCGCGTGGCGGCGCAGCGCTGCTACTGTCCACACTGCTGCCACCGCTGCCGCCATTGCTGCGATGTCTGCTAAGACCGTGGCTGGCAATGCCAGGTGCATTCCTGCCTCTGTGATCCTGCAGTCTGTTCCTGTTCAGATCCTGCCTTGCATTCCTCCATCCACTTGTCGCTGTGTCCTCTCTGCGCGGGCTGGTGGCCCAGGCCCCAGCTTGCTGGCTTGCATGCTGCATCAGTTGCTCCGTTGTAGTGTAAAACAAAGCTGACCATTGAGCAGCTGGCCGGTAGTGCAGCTGCATCATTGCAGGATTGGAACGGGCCGACAGTTTGAGCATGTGAACAGAATGATGATTGAAGCATCGCAAAGCTTGCAGACAGCCGGAAAGCACGTTGGAAGTCACCATGCAAGACAGCATGTGCTGCGTGGGGTCGAGGCACCAGGCAAGCATAATAACTAACATATTATGCATAATAACATGATAGTGATTACCAGGCAAGCATATCATCAAACAAATCGCACCTGTGCAAAGGAATACACTAGCTGTGCCAGGTGCCGGATGTCTGCCTCCCCTGCTTGCATAAGGGCCAGAGATGCCTGCTCGAGCTCATCCAGGAGCCACACATGGGGCATGTTGAGGCCCGCAACAGCCCTGCACTCAAAGTCCACGCATGCAGATAGTGCATGTGTCGTGTTGGTTGTGCTTTCTGCTGTGAAGCATGCAGCATCCGGCATCTGGTGCATGCCGTGTGCACACACGCACCTGGCCACTGTGCACACCTCCCGCTGCCCGACACCACCCTCTTCGGCCTGCATGCTGCGGCCCACGCTGTAGGCAAGCCGCGTGAAGAATGCAGCAAACTCCTCGGCCTCATCTGCATCCCATGCGGCGCGCGCATCTGGAGACGCCAGCACTGCCAGGCGCGAATAGATGGCTGCAACATTAATGGGAAGTAACCCATTCCTGTTCTCTTCAAACAGCTCCTGAAGCTGCTGCCATGCGTGGCACCGTGCTGCGGCCTGGGTGAGCCCAATGGACTCTGAGCGGGTCATACGCAGGAACCGCAAGTATGTTGCATCTTCGTCGTCCACATACCGCCTGGTATGAGCCCGGGCAATGGTTGTTTGCGATGCGCATGTTTTCAGGGCACCGTGTTCGCCATCAGCCCAACGGCAGGATGGTCCCAACACCCTCAGCTGCATTGCAGTTCTCAGGCAATAGTTGATTCAAGCCAATTCATTGTGTTTCCCTGCAAACAATTTCCCCACACCTTTGTGGTAGATGAATGGACCCTGACCTGCTGATTTGCCTTCAGCATACATGCGGTTGCCGAAGGCGTACGATATACAAGCTTGATGATGTGATTGGCTGGCTCCAGCTGTTGCACTCTCTAGTTGTCCAGATCAACTTATTGTTGTTCATCTCTTGTGACACCTGGCATGGGGTGATGCGCATTTCACGGCGCACCTCCAGCCATATTGGTTCTGACATGACAGCTGGGCCATGGCTGCTTTGCCCGACATGGGCAGCATGGAGTGCTCTGCTCCTGTTGCTGCTGCACGCGGTGCATGCAACAAGCAGCAAAGGCAGCGTGGACCCAGTTTCCTACTTGAAATCCCAGGTTTGCAGCTTTCTGTGCCAACTGCATGATGCAGCAAGGAACCATGTGCTCTTGTGTCAGTTCCACGCCACCATGCTGACAGACATGTCCTGCCGTGCATGCTTCAGGTGAACGCCCCTGATTACAGTGTTGCTGATGTGTGGGCAAAGCACCAGCACCTGCATAACTGGCCTGAGGTGCATCGTGCAGCAGCTGACACCTGGGGTGAGCTGCCCAGGGCCTACGACCCCCAATTCAAGAACCCTTGCTGGAAGGCGGCGGTGAGTGACGGGCTCTGGTTGCCAAGGTTGCTACAGCAGTCTCTGACGACGTTGCCTTTGAATAGGCGGCTGATGCCAGGCTGGTGGCATGCGGGGTGGTGTAAACTGTACAGCCAAGTGCAGGATTGAGTGCACAGTGTGCAGGGAGAGCACCGACGAGAACAGGACACAACATGAAGGCATGGGCACCTGCTGGTGTGTTGTGTATGCATGGTCTGTAGGATGGCAAGGTCAAGTGCCTACCTTACTTCCAGATCCTGGGTGTTTCCAAGTGTGGCACGACCGACCTGTACCACCGCCTGACGCTGCACCCTGACTTTGTGGACTGCAAATGGAAGGTGTGCAGCAGCCAATGCGTTCCCTGCCATTTGGCCGGGTGCCTGCCATGCCATGGCTGCATGCTGCAGGAAATATGGTGCCTCCTGGTAAATCTACCTCATGTGCTGTTGTCCAGCTATGGTCTGTTGGAAGATGGGGTGTGGCAGTTTTGGGGAGATGCAACATCATAGCCTCGTGCTACCATGGAGCCGATTGCGATCCTGGAACATCACACAGCTGGGCCATCCTGCTGGCATTCTTCCCATGCTCATCAACCACAGGGCCCACACTTTTGGGATGAGAGCACGTACCCGTCACGCAAGCCACGCAGCGGTCCAGGCGGCAAGTACGATGGCTCCTTCCCGGCTTACATCAGCATCTTTGATGGGCCTGCTGCAGAGATTGCCAAGGTGCGTGCGTCACAGGTTGCAGCGCGGGCATGTGGTTTCTTCACCCTGCCATTCATAGTTTTCTGATGTTTGTTGAGGCTGAGGTGGGCCACTGGGCCATGCAGTGCAGTGCAGTGGCCTGGTGGTGTGGTACACGTCCTGCAGCGTGTGAGCGCACATCTAGCCTGCATGGGCTGCCTGCGTGCGATCAACATGCATTGCACATGTACGGTATGATGTAACCGCTTGGCCCTAATCTGACTGCTGCCGCGGTGTGCCTGCAGGACCCTGCGCGTCGTATCACCGGCGAGGCGTCCTCCAACACGTACACGGGAGTGGCCGCATACCTGCGGTGCGCGGCTAGCTCCTTGAATCCTTATCTGCCCCCGCACCTGCACCCGCACTTATGTCTCTGCCTGTGCTGGCGGTGCCTAGGTAGCTACTTCAGGTCGCGCATAGGGGCCTAGGTACCTGCCGTTCATGATGCGTGGTCCACAGTGATGACAGGGTTTGGCACCTCGGTCTGCGGGTGTGCGCGTGACATCTCTGCAGTGCTTGCACACAGGACAGAGGATAGCCCACGAGGCCCGCATACCCTAGACCGCCTACTGCCACTGGCACTGGTGATCTGGTGGTGGTTGCTGGAACCTTGACAGGGATTTGACATTGTCGCTTGACACTGTTGCAGGGGCAGTGTGATGGCCAAGCGCCTGGCCAATGGCACATCACTCGCGCATTACATGTGGGAGGCAGTACCCTGGTCCCGCTGGATCGTGCTCATGCGTGACCCAGTGTCGCGCTACTACTCCGCGTACTACTACTACAGGTGAGCGTGCATGCAGGAATAATAATAATAATAATAATAATAATAATAATAATAATAATAATAATAATAATAATAATAATAATAATAATAATAATAATAATAATAATAATAATAATAATAACACGGCGTTTCACAGATGTGTCTGCATGCCGGAGCCGGACAGTCGTTATCTAGCGTCGTGAGCGTGCATGCAGCAATAATAATAATAGTAATATCACGGCATGCAGGACTCCTGCTGCAATACATAGATACATAACTGAGTAACTGACCGTGGTATCTGACTGAGTTACTGTACTACTGTGCAGCATGGCAGTGGGTGCGTGCAGTATTAACCGGTAGTTCCACGCTTGCTGCCTGCTGCTAATGCTGTTCATATGTCTGTGCAGGATGTCGCGTACAGGCAAGGGCACACCTGAGGATTTCCATGAGCGCGCGAAAAGAGACATCTCTGATTGGCAGGCTTGTGTGGCCGCCAAGGGCGAGCACCGATGCCTCATGGGCTATCAGCCGCAGCAGCTAATCAAGGGCATGTATGGGCTGTACCTGTCATACTGGCTGGATGTATGGCCGCGTGCGCGCATGCTGCTCATGCGCACCGAGGATTACAAGGCGGCGCCAGAGGACCATGTGCAGTCGGCCATGGACTTTCTGGGTGCGCACATCGGGGGAGAGCCCGGGCTTGCTAACTGAGCGCCAGCAATCCACGCACCGGCAATCCACGCGGTTCCCTTTGTAATCATCCAGTACTAGCCTGGCAGGGCCGCCGAGTGTATCGGGTCTTGATGAATGGACGGATCCTGACTCTGATGCCCAAACTGTGCTGTATGCATGCAGGCCTGCGGCGGCTGGATGCCAAGGAGATGGGCAGTGTCGTCGAGGCCAAGAAGCGCAACACCAAGGTGTACCAAAAGATGCTCAATGAGACAAAGGCACTGCTGCAGGTGAGGTGCTGGAGCAGCCACAACAGCCTTCTTAACAGGCCGGGGGGAGCTTGCACGGTCCTTTGCCGTACTGCCACAAACTGAGGGACACACACCTGCAATGTTCCCAGCGGCTGGGTCGGTTGGGACCAGCTGGCAGCACTCAGCTGCTCATGCCGTGCTGCGTACTGCATGCAGGACTTCTACAGGCCGTACAACCAGCGGCTGTCGCAACTCATGGGGAACGATCCACGTTGGCTATGGGGGTATTGATCAGCCAGCATCATGGGGTGGGAGCTTGCATGCAGCAGCTCAGCAGAGATCCACATAACCGGGGTGAATGTGTAACGTGTAAGGACAACGTGGAATGTGTAACGACATGCGCACGATTGTTTTTTCGCTTGTGCTGCCACATCCACATGGCCTGATGCATTGAGTTGGACAGAAGGTGGGCCTGCGGGTGGCTCTTGGCTGCCTGGCTGCTGCCACGCGTTGCCACTGTCCCCTCACAGCCCATGGTCTAAAGGCCCGCCTAGGCCGCTTTTATTCCTGAGTGACCCTGAGTGACTCTCAAACACCAGCTGTAGCGCCAGCCCGGCCAAACTGGTTGGTCTTGGTGACTCTGAGCAGGTGCTATATGCTGATAGAATAGCTGCTGATCACTAAATGGAGACGATGGCAGGCCCCCAGGTCAGGGCCCCCAGCAGGTCCCCAGAGCCCCAGTGCCCACAGGGGCAAAGGAATGCAGCTGAGTGAGTGGCTGGCTTGCATCTTCTTGACAGGGATCCAAAGGGGCAGGTCAGAGAGGTCAAGGGGCCAAAGAGGGCACTCTGCCCCTTGCACGCAGGAGTGTTGCAGATGCTGCCCTGCAAGCCTGCGAGCATCGCATGTTCTACAAGCACTGGCAGAAGGAACGTGGCAGCAACTTCAGGGCTGAGCTCCGCAAGTTCTTCAAGCTGCTGCTGCCACAGCTGCTGACAGAGGGGGTGCTGCAGAAGGTGGCGGTGGAGGGGCTGCCAGTGCCGCCCCAGCAGCTGGAGCGCCTTGGCGAGAGCATTGATGCTGGGCCAGCTGTGGAGAACACCCTGGCAGCTGTGAAGGCA
>BDCZ01000279.1:0-12231 GCA_001662365.1 Chlamydomonas applanata | reverse complement strand
GGCCGAGGTCCCCCCCCCCCCCCCCCGCCCGCGCCCCGCGCGGCGCGCTCAAAATCTTCTCGTCCTGCTCTCACCTTGAGTGTGCGCACGGTGCGCGCAAAGTGCTCAGCACCGCCGTCAGGCATGTCATCACGGTCCTGTGTCACACAGGGCAGTCGGCAGCGGTCACGTGGGGGCTGCGGTGCGCGGGTGTGGAGCTGAGCCCTGCGGGATGCAGCAACCAGCTAGCACCGTGCAGGTGCCAGCAGTGCAAGCCCACACAAGCATGCCTGCCATGAAGCCTGCTGGCTCAGAAAGGCTGCGTTACCGGGCAGGCGCTGAGCAGGGCATGGCACACTTGCATGGTGCCATGCGTGCTGCATGGGACCTCATTGAGAAACGCACCACGGAGGTCAGCACGATGTAGCCAACGCCCCACGATGCCACTGCCTTTGCCGTGTTCTCAGGCTCATCTGGATCAGCTGGCGGTGGTGTGCGCGCAGTGTTTACAGCACAGAACTGGCAGCCACGAGTGCAAGTGTCTCCCAAAAGCATGATGGTCGCTGTCCCCAAGTCCCCATTCCAGCATTCGCCGATGTTGGGGCACTGTGCCTCCTCGCACACCGTGGCCAGTTTCAGGCCGCGTAATTGGCCCTTGAGCTCGCCATACCTGTCGCCCTGAGGTGCACGCTGACGTAGCCATGGGGGCTTGCTGCTATTGGGCAGACCTCCAACAGGAGGCCCCAGCAAGGACGATGCTGCAGTGACTGTCTTCTTCTTCAGGTGCTGCTCCGCCAACGTGGCCAGTGAAGGGTCCTTAGCCACCGCCAGTTTCACCAGCTCCTCGAACGCATCAATCTGTGGAGTTTCAAGGCCCTCCAGGCCATCGCTGACTTGCTGCTGGGCTCCTGCTGCACACAGTACGGTCCTGCTCACTGTCCGGATCCGGGTGGCGCGGCGCCCCACGCGATGCACCTGATGTGCAGCTGGCGCCCTGCCTACGCAAGGCAGAGTGTGCATTTTTGGGAACCTCAACGCCCAAAACGCTCCGCCTGGATCCACAGCCTAAGCCATTCAGCTTTGTGTTAAGTACCTCAATTGACCAACAGATTCGCAGCTGGAGGGACGGCAGCACCAAACCCTTTTGGCAGTAGCGTGACAAATGACAAATGAGCCACCATCTTCTTAAAAGGTTTACGGATTGCTGCGGGGGATCGTGCACATTTATTCAAAAGTCCAACAGTTTTACGCCGCAACACTGAAAGATCACAACAATGTTGACTCGTGCCAGTTCGGGGCGCGCAAGGTTTGCCCTACAATCACGATCAGCTAGCTCCCGCCCTGCGCGCAGTGTGTCTTGCACTGCAGTTAAGTCATCGTGGGGAGCGTGTCTGGGCGCGTGTGCATCAGCCATCGTCCTGGCTTCCGGCGTGCCCACCGTCAGCGCCACGGGCCTTGAGCAGGTGGATCTGCTGCCATCTCTCCAATCAATTGAAACCCCAGAAGGCTACAGGCAGGGGGCCAAGGCTGAGGCTGACAAGCTACAGGCGGTCGATGAGCAGTTTGCTAAGTGTGAGCACTGGCTCCTGCGATGCTGTTGCTCGCCTGCATGCGCGCAATGGGGCTGTGGGCTCGCATGCACAGTGCATGACTGCCTGACCTCAGCACGACCTCATTTGTCACGCACCATCTGTCACTTGGACCCAGCACACTACAGCGTCCAGTGTGGGAGTGCAGCGGACCTTGATGACATCCTGTGCAATCAATCACTGTGTGCTGAGCTTGCTGGCTGTTGTGGGTGTGCATGCAGCCGACACCCTGAAGCGCCTGCTTGAGCAGTCAGCCGCAAACAAGGAGAAGAACAAGAAGGCGATCCTAGTAGGTGGCGGGCACATGACAGGCCCAGGGTGGCGCAGCCTGCAGTACTGCAGGCAGGAGGCTCCTGCCCACCGTGACCCTAAGAAAGCATAAGGCGACAGCATGGCTCCATGCCGTGGTCCTCCTGCCGCATGCATGGGGGGCCAGATGATGTTGCTGAGGGTGCAGCACCCAAGGCATGCATCTGTCACATAGATCGGCATCTCAGTGCCTCACAGGGGACAGTAGAGCTTGATACACCATCAAATGGCATCGACTCCACATCACATGTACTTGCAGGACAAGTACTGCTACCGCCAGGCGGAGATTGGCGTGGGGGACTGCGGTGGTGGGTATGGCACGGGGTGGAGCAGTTGGTGTCGGTTACTGCGTTGGTGTGGCTCTGCAAGCTGTTGACGTGCCGGCACGGCAGCAGCAGTAGCAGCAGCAGCAGCAGCAGCAGCAGCAGCAGCAGCAGTAGCAGCGGTCGCACATGATATCAAGGCATGGCGTATGTGCACCTGCAGCTGACTCACGAGGTGAAATGCGCTCGCTTACTTGCATGCAGGCCTGCGCTACATCCCTGGTGCGGGGCTGACCCCAAGTAGACCTTGAACGGCTGAGCAGCGTGCTGCGAGCGGCTTTGCCTGTTCCATGCAGCAATCACACACATCCAGTTTCTGGCTTAGTCACAGTGTGCGCTGCCACTGCAGCGCTGCCACTGCAGCATGGCGCAGTCGGTGTGCACTGGCACTGCCACACCCTCGCCTGCTGCTGCCAACCCCAGCCCGCACTACATGGCCGCCTCGTGCCTGTCTTGCCCCTGCCGCACCTCCCCTGCTGCCGGGCACGCGTGCCGCGCATGTCTGGTGATATACGCACATTGTGCAGCTAATGTGAAGGACCATGAAACATGACGCCTGCAACCGGTGCTGTGTGCTGCAGGCATGACGGAGAATGGCAAGCAGCGCACGCCCGACTGGCTGTCCAACATGCTGGGGGTGGAGGCACAGCCAGAGGCGCCCAGCACCACCCTCAAGGACCTGCTGCCTGGTGCAGGCTCTCAGTGAGCTGCTGCTGTTGCCTCCGCTACTCCTGCTACTGCCGCCGTACCTTTCTTCTTCTGCTACTGCCGCTACTGCTGGGCAGGATGCATGTCTGTGAGGGTTTGTGTGGGGTGTTGGGTGGGAGGGGGCAGGGTGGCGGGTGCGTGTGTATGTACGAGGGGTTTTGTTGGTTTCAGGTTGGGAGGCTGGTGTGGGGCTGCCCAGAACACACTGCTGGCGCCTGCTCAAGCACACTGCAGTCAGGGGTATGAGCAGCATTGGAGGGCAACGCACCATGTGGTCTGGGCCAAGCGGCATGCATCTTCAGAGCCCTGTTGCTGTTTGCAGGCATATGCACAGCTGGCTGCTGTTGGGGCCGGCTGCTACGGCTGCGCAGGTGATGCTGTGCTGGGCGTAAGTTCTGTAACAAGGACGTGCCTGGTCTATATGGAATGCTCGCTGCTGCCCAGCTTGCAGATCTTGTTTGAGCACAGCGCTCATTACAGCCACGCATGGGACATTCAAATCGCATTGTCATTGAGAGTCATGCAGGAGGCGGCATGGGCCCTGTAAGCCCTACAGCGTGCCTCTTCTACAAACTGGATCAAAGGTGCTGCAGAGTAGAGCGGAGCCCATGAGGTTTAGGCACTGCATTCCTCGGCAAGACACACCAAGCAAACAAAAGATGCTCAATGGCCAGGTCCCAAAGTACGAACGAGTGGATGGGGCATGGCATGTGGAGAGTGGCGGCAGACCTCCTCAGCCCATGGGCATGCCCGTTATGAACGAATGATGAGCACGAGGCTTGGAAACACACCCGCATATGCGGGCCAGTGCAGCACGGCAGTACGGCACGGCAGTCACACATAGCAGCGCAGGCGGCAAGAACATGGTCAGCAGAACGCTAGCCATGGCATCCTGCTGCAGGTGTGCCCACACCCACGCTCTTGAAAAAGAGGTAACGCATGAATCGCTTCCGTCAAAGATGCTGGTACTTGACCAGTGCTGCCCAAAGCCGTGGCTGCTGGTATGCAGCCTGCACACCTCCTCAGTGAAAAGAGGCGAGCTTGGCGCCCAAGGGCGGTACAAAACGCAGTGCACCAGTACCACTATGCACTACTACTCTGAGTCCAAGAACACCGGAACACACAAGAACGCGGGGGTGCAAGGGAGACAGGCCGTGTCTGGGGTCGGCCGGCAGGGCCGAAACCACCAGCACAGGCCATGTCAGGGTGCATGAACATCAGCCTGCTACGGAAGTAACGGCTGGCAAAGATGTAAAGGGAATGACCAGGATGTAAACGGCCTCTGTTGTGTGTGGTGGCTGGAAAGCGTGCGCACGTGACGGAGCACAGCCTACAAGGCTTGCTGCTCACGGCTGTCACAGCCTCCAGCCTTGTGGTTCGCGTATGCACACCGCACAGCTGTGATGCAAGCACAACCCAAATCATCTTCTCTCTGCACCAGCCCCAGCAGCTGGGGGGGCAAACACACTTCATTCCAATCGCCGAAAAGGGAAAAAAAAAACCAACCTGCTGCTACGAAAGCGCGCCCGCGCGCGCATCTTCATTCGCCGGTGCAGGCGGCTCCACTCGTGGGGACACGGAGCGGCCTGCTTGTTCCTCCAAACCTTTTTTGATTGCTTCATTGCGTGAATCCATTCTCTCCTCAGCAAGCAGCCTGCTCCATCAGGATGCCAGGCGCACAAAAGTAGTATGTACTCCAAGGGTGCCACACAGTTCTGTAAGCATCCCAACTACAGCTTCTACAATTCTAGTCAGGAGTGGTGTGTTAGGGGTGGAGCGCTGCTGCATGCCACACATCCCTGCGCGCCCCGTCCATGACGTAGGGCCATGGAACAGCGGGGCGCAAGGGTGGTGGGCAGCTCTCCAGGTAGTAGGTGGGAAGTTTAACGGCGGCGCAAGGTGCCGGTGCCGCTTCCATTCCAGCCCAGGACGTTGACCAGGCCCAGTCGGTTGTTGTAGTTGTCCTGCAGGGTGGTAGCGGTGGGGCAGAGCAACAGCAAACACAACGGCGTCAGCTCCAGACATGGTGCCGTGTTGTGGGCTGGGACTGCCCAGCCACACACAGGCCATGCCGCAACACCAGAAGCACAAGCACAGCACAGCACATGCAGGCGCAAGCTCTCACCAGGTCGTTCTTGATCGCCTCGCCCGTGCGCTTGACAGTGGCCGTGGAGGCGGGGTCGCTCGACGCGGGCACAGAAACAGTGGCGCCGGTGAACGCCGCGTCAATCTCTGCCTGCGTCTTGCTGCTGACGGTGTTGATCCAGGCAGCAGCCTGGCGCATGATCAGGGGGATGTCCACGGTGGCCGAGGTTGCGCAGCCCGCCCGGGTGTTCAGCCACGTGGCGATGAGGTGGCGGATCATGCGGATCTGGCTGCCTTGGCTCGCATCAGACCCGCCCACGACGGCGAGCGCATTTGCGCGCGTCATGTAGCCGCAGCCCTTGGCGTCAGCCGTGGTGGACACGTAGCCGCTCAGACGTGTGCCGGGCTTGAGGCAGAAGGGACCCAGGGTGTTGTTGTAGAACTGCTCGTCCGAGTACTTGTTGTCCAGGTTGGAGTCACCGATGTACAAGTCGGGCACGCACGTGGACGCGCTGCACGCGTTGCCAACGCAATCCTTGCACAGCAGGTCGCCCCGAGGGAAATCGTACGTGGTGGCCTTGGGGTTGTCGTTCGGCACGCCGTTCCAAAACTTGGCGCCGTTGTTGTCGCCCTGCCAGAAGCCGGGCGTGCGGGGCAAGCACCAGATGGGCATGAAGGAGCTAGGGTCGGTCTTAGGGGGCACGGTCGCCGAGTTGTTGGCCTCGTCGGTGGCGGTCGACGTGACGGTGGCCTACAGGGCAGCGGGCAGGTTGCAGGTGATGATGAAGTTTGAGTGGAGGTCAAGTTAGAGGATAAAGTTGTAGAATGTGTGGTTGAAGGCTAAGTTTGCCAGCCTAGCAGCAGCCGCTGAAAGGCAACAGTGCTGAACGTGCAAGGCACCATATGGATCAAGTGAGCAGGGGCACCAGGTAGGGCGCACGCACAATGTTGGTGTAGGGCTTGTAGCCGGAGATGACCCCGGCCGTGTTGCTGGTCGTGGGGGCCCAGGTCAGCACCTTGACCTCGTTCACCGCCAGGTTGAAGGAGAAGACTGAGCCGGTGACGGCGATGCGGCCGCCATCGGTGGTCTTGCGGTTGTCCGTGACGACCACGTTGTTCAGCGGCAGCTCGCCGGTGTTGGTCACCGTGTACTTCCTACGGGTGCGCGAGGAGGGTGGTGGTGTGTGTGGGGGGGTGTTGGGGGGAGGGGGAGGGGGACAGTGGGCACACGAGCAATCAAGCACAGCGTTCGAGTCGGCGCTCAGCTCCCAGATCCACACGCGCTCCGTGCCAGCCGCCAGCTATTACAAGCAAGCACGCCCTCCCGCCACTGCCTCACGCAGCAAGCCATGCTCAGTGAGCTGCCCCAGGGGCCACGCACCAGTACATGACGGCGGACGCCACGACCACCAGGCCATCGCCGCACACCTCAGAGCCGGTCACACGCGTGCATGTGACCTTCACAATGGTGATGTTGGGGCGCACGATCGTGTAGTCTGACGTGGCAGTCACATTGAACTGCTTGGTCAGATGGCACTCGCCCTGGTCGTAGTTGAACTGCACTCGCGCGTTCGCCGTGTTCACATACCCGGTCACGGTCGCCGAGCCCGTGGCTGCAGCGCAGATGGCATGGCAGGGCACAGCGTGTTAACTGTCGGCAGCAGGTGGCGTGCAACAGTGCTGCCACTGTGATCTCACACCACAGCCCACCGCCACCACCCCAGCTGAAACCCCTCAACTGCTCCAGCTGCACTCCTATGGCTCCAGCCCATGAGGGCCCGCCCTGCCTTCCACACAACTGCTTGCCAGGCATATGAGCCACGCCCTATTCAGCAAGCGGGCATGCAGGCAGGCTGTGGCGCAGGCAGGCAGTGCACGCTGTCAAGCCACCAGGCGTTCAAGGCTGGCTACTCACCGGTGAAAATCTTGGAGGAGCCAGGGCTCAGGGCGGCAGGGATAGTGCCAGGCACCGTGAGCTTGTCGTCTGTGAGGCTGGTGATGCTGAAGGTGCCACCGTCAGACAGGCCAGTCACATTGTACTGCCAGGTGATAGGTGCACCCTGCAGGATCTTGAGGCCCGTGGCCTTGAACAGAGAGCCGGAGCCTGTAGTCTTGACCAGGGTCACCTTGGGGTCGGTGCCGTTGTACAGCGTCTGGCCCGTGGCAGTCACCATGGCGCTGGCAAGGAAATCGTCTGCAAGCAGTCACCCAGGAAGCCAGTAACCGCACATCGGGTGTGTTCATTTGCAGACCTAGAATTCGGGGCCGCAGGCTTCATAAGATGGTGTGGGTCATGCCCAGGGCATAGGTACATGCCGTGTATGGCGTATGCATAGGACTGCAGCACGGCCATGCACATTGAAAACAATGCACTGCATCTGGGCTGCATCAGAAGGCATGAGGCCAGGCTGGCACGCACCCTGGTAGGTGCCAGTGGCAACAGCATTGAAGGTGTTGGGGCCCAACTGGACGGTGAAGTTCCGGGAGATGGTGACATTCTGGCCAGGGAGCAGGGTGGAGGGATTGGTGAGGCTTGACCAGGCGCCATCAACCACGGTCACGCCGCTCAGTGGCTTTTCGCCGTTGCTGCAGAGAGGACCAGGGGGTATGGGCATGCAAGCGTGGGGTCAGAACAGTCAGGTAAATGGCCAAGCTAAAAAAGTGGGATGGCAGCTGCCAACAGGCCGGTGCCCCACTGCTGCACGACACATGGATAGTGGTGACACAAGCCATATTGCTTTTAGTCATGCAAGCAATGAGCCAGCCCACGGCGCTTACTTGTACACGGTGTAGAACACGGGGAAGATCTCGCCCACAAACAGGCGGCCGCCGTCGCAGCGGCCGATGCGGACTGTCACGTCGATGTGTGGCGGGTGGGGCCAGTTGGGGGGAATCTGCAGGGAATCAAGCCGAGGGGCAATGTGGACACACAGTGGACATCTCAAAACCAGCACCATCCCTGCAGCCAGGCCAGCATGGAGGCAGACACCAGGGGCAAGAAAGCAAGCAGGCGGCCCGCAAGCATATAGCTCACTCACAAAGTAGTTGGACCAGTCCTGGGCAGACACGGTCTTGGACACGGAGCATGAGCCATTGGTGTACGCAAACGTTGCCTGGGCGGTGACCGTGTTGTTGTAGCCGACCTTGTTCGCGATGCCTGTGCCAGTAAAGCTGGCGGTGCCGGACAGGGCAAGTGGCTTGGGTGTAGCTGGCAGGATGCTCACGCCCTTGCTGTCCACCATGGAGGTGACCTGGAGGCCCACGTTACCGGTGTTCTGCGCAGAGCACAACCCACCAGCCGTGCAGACGACCGAGTCAGACTCAGCAAAAACTCAACCAGGGGAGCCCAGGCGCACCAGCCTGGTTGGTGTGTGTACCAGAGCCATAGCATTGTCACACAGTCGGTCCACCAGCTCATCATAAGGCCCAGTGCAACAATGAATGCATCATATGGTAAGCAACCCCCACACCCCACCCCACTCACCGACACATAGTAGAACCAGCCGACCGCCGTGTTGTTCAAGATGGCCAGGCCAGACTTGAGCTGAGGGGCTGAGCCGTCGGGGCGGCCAGTCTTCTTCACCACAGCAATGGACGGGTTGGCACCCGTGTATGTGGTGACGGCGGCGGCAGTGGTGGTCGCGCTGTTGCTCAGCTCGTCCTGGCCTGATCCTACCACACTGGCTGTGACGACCTGGGCGCCCGTGCCGGCCGTGAAGGGCTTGGTCAAGGTGTTACTGGCGCCCTTGACCAGGCTGAAGGCAGGGAAGCTGAAGGGGCCGCCCAGGTAGGTGAGGGTGACGGTGAGGCCGGTGAGGTCGACACCGCCCGTGTTCGTGACAACGACCGTGAACGTGTACGAGTCGCCAGAGATCAGCCACTTGCCGTCGCAGTTGCCGACCGACTGCGAGTTGGGTGGGCAGCCAAGGCGCAGCGAGCACGATGTGCGACCACATAGTACAGCAATGGGCAGCCAGCTGCCAACAAGAGCCCCTAACCACCCAAGCAGCCACTGAACAGGATCTGGTTTGCACAACCAGCTGGCTGGCCCCCAAGCAACCTGCAGTCAGCAGCCAACCAGGGAAGCCTCACTGCCTGCTTTGCCGTAGCCCAACCACCCACCACAGTAATCGACACGCCAGGGGCGACGATGGTGTAGTCGCTGCTGGCGGTGATGCTGGGGCTGGTGGATACGCAGGCGCCGGACGTGTAGGTGCCACCCACAGTGGCGGTGTTCACGTATCCAACCACAGTGGCCTTACCGGTGGCGGAGAAAGTGGCGGAGGCACCGGCGGCAAATGTGGGCGAGACAACACCGGTTGACAGGGCGGGGCTGCTGGCCAGCTTGTTATCGGAGATGGTGAGGCCGGACAGTGGCTTGTTGCCAGTGTTGGTGACCGTGTACTTCCACCTACACGCAAGAACACGCAAGAGGCAGCCAAAAGGGCTCAGCGCAGATGGGACATGGGGGCGTGCCACTATGTGCCCATGATTCATTCATATGTGCCCATCATTTTGGAAGCGTCACATACTGAACATGCCCAGCCCCAGGCGGTGCATCATGATGATCAAACTGGCACGCTCACTTGATGTCCGAGTTGTTGAAGACCTTGAGGCCTGTGGCCTTGAAGGTGGAGCCCCAGCCAGTGACCTTGGTCAGGGTCAGGCCTGAGGTGACCCCAAAGTAGCTGACGCTTGCAGGGGAAGCCTGGTTCACGGTGGCCACATTGTTCAGCTCATCCTTGTACAAGCCGGACACGGTGGCTGAGAACGTGGTGGTGCCGGCAAGCACGGTGATGGTCTGCGTGACGGTCGTGCTGGCACCCACGGACAGGGAGGTGATGGGGCTAGTGAAGCCGGGCGTGGAGCTAGCCACGACAGCCAGGTTGTAGAGAGCCACATCGCCCGTGTTCGTGACCGTGTATGTAATGGTTTGCGTCGCACCAGCCATCTTCTCCGAGCAGAAGTTGGCGGTGATGGTGACGCCAGGCTTGATGATCACATAGCTGCTGCTATCTTGGGCAGTCACAGTCTTGGACGCGCAGTCACCTGTGTACTGGGCGGTCACATTCACACTGTTGGTGTAGCCGTCGATGTTGGCTGTGCCACTGGCTTTGTACGTGGCTGAAGCACCGGGGATAAGCGCAGCACTGCCTGACACGGGGGTTGAGGGGTCGCTAGCCAGCTGGTTGTCATCGACAGCAGTGATGGCAACATTGGTGTTGCCGGTGTTGGTGATCACATAGTACCACGTGACGGCCGAGCCGTTGATGAGCCGGATGCCGTCCTTGTGCAGCACATCATTGCCGGTGGTCTTGACCACGCTGATGGATGGGTTTGCACCGAAGAAGTTGATGGTGGCGGGCGCGTCGCCACTTACAGGGAACATGTCGCCCAGTTCGTCCGTGAACTTGGCCGTGACGGTTGCTGTGACGGTCGTCTGACCAGCAACAATGGAAGTGACTGTCTGGGTGACGGTCGTCTGTGCGCCAACCGCCAGGGAGGCGATGTCGGCCGAGAAGCCAAAGCTGCCGGTGACCTTCAAGTCGGTCAGCAGCACGTCACCCGTGTTGATGACCGTGTAGGTGATGACCACATTCTCACCCACCAACTTCTGCTGGCACGAGGCAGCAGTGATGGTCAGGGACGGGTGCAACAGCACGTAGGAGGAGGTATCGTTGGTGCTGACCTCCTTGCTGGCGCACAGCGAGGACCAGCTGCCAATGGCAGTGGCCGAGTTGCTGTAGTTCTCGGTGTCGGCGCTGCCAGTGACCTTGAACGTAAGGGTTTCGCCAGGTGCGAGGACGGGTGTGGTGCTGGTCACAGGCGCTGCCAGCTTGTTATCCGTGAGCGATGTGAGCGTGAAGTTGACATTGCCGGTGTTCTGCAGCCGCCAGCATAGCAAGTATTGCAGTTGGGCAGCTGCAGATAGGCCTCATGCTGACGTATGGGCGATGCAGCTTGTATGCCCTTCACAACCAGACACCATAGGCTAGAATGCACATGACATCAGGCTCGGGGGCAGACAGAGAAGCAAGAACAGTGTGTGTGTGTGCGCGTTACACAAGGCCCGAACAGGGCCAAGCGAGCCACAGCAACCAGAGTATGTAGGCACACACTGCGTTAAGAGCCCAGCCTCACCTGGACTGTGTAGACCCACTCAATGGCGGTGTTCTTGGCCACCTTGACGCCATCCTTGCTGAAGGCATCATCGCCCGTGGTCTTGTTGACACTGATGCCAGGGCGTGCTCCGAAGAAGGACACGGTGGCAGGGTCGGTTGCAGACACTGAGGCGCTGTTGCTCAACTCATCAGTGTACGTACCGCTGGCGGTGGCGTCAAAGCTGTGGGCGCCCTCCGGCACGCTGAGCTTGGTGTACTGTACTGTCGTGCTAGCGCCAACAGCCAGAGAGCCGACATACAGTTGGGTGCCAGCAGCCTGCAGGCTACGGCGACGAGACGAATCTTGGACAAGCACATCAACATCCTCCAGGTCCACATCACCCGTGTTGACCACGGTGTAGGTGACAACCTGCAGTGGCCCACATGTATCAAGTTCAGTACTTAAGCTTCAAAGCCCACCGGACCTGATGTTGCAAGCCAACACACAAACTACCATTGCAGCGACTATAATTCAGCAGCACAGATGCACGAGGCGAGCCAACAATGTGGAGCAGCAAAGCAATTGGGGTCAGCCATACACTGTACACACCAGGTTCGTGTCAGCCAACAGCTCGCCACAGTAGGCAGGGGTGATGGTGAGGCCAGGCTTGATGATCACGTAGCTGCTGCTGTCCTGTGCAGTCACGGTCTTGGACGCACATTCGCCCGTGTACTCGGCGGTCACATTGGCGCTGTTGGTGTAATCGTCAATGTTGGCCGTGCCACTGGCTGTGTACGTGGCTGAAGCACCGGGCGCAAGCGATGCAGTGCCAGACACGGGGGTTGAGGGGTCGCTAGACAACTGGTTGTCATCAACAGCAGTGATGGTAACATCGGTGTTGCCGGTGTTGGTAATCACGTAGTACCACGTGACGGCCGAGCCGTTGATGAGGCGGATGCCGTCCTTGTTCAGCTTGCCGTCGCCAGTGGTCTTGACCACGCTGATGGATGGGTTGGCGCCGAAGTAGTTGGTGGTGGCGGACGTGTCAGCGTTGATGCTGTACGTGTCGCTCAGCTCGTCCGTGAACTTGGCGGTGGCAGTGGTGGTCACACTTTGGGACCCAGCAACAACAGAGT